>JAULKM010107395.1:0-23924 GCA_032355605.1 Rubia tinctorum | reverse complement strand
AGAAACCAAGCACCTGGAGGCGCTACCCACTTTTCGATTGGCATAGACTTGCTCACCCACAGGCTTTCAGATTGTGAAATTATGTTCTGAAGGGCAGTTATAATCCTAGGCTTAAGCCGTTTTTTCTTGCCAAGGCTAGTGCAGATCTTCCTAATCCAAGGGGTCACCACACTAACACAAGACTCTCTTAAGATAAACAACACGGAATCCTTTGGAGGTGCATCAGACACGGCCTCACAAACCCGATCAAGAATTAGTTCTGAAAAAAGGTTTTCGCATTCCTCTTGAATGCCAGTTTCATGGTCTGATATTAGACGAGGAACAGAATGTAGCCACTCCCTTGTTACATTTGCATCGGGGAACAATCTAAAGGCCTAGAAAGCAGTGTCACCCCATCAGATATATGATCAACTAATCCAAACAGAATACAACTACAACAAGATAGCCTTTAAAGCCAATCCATATGCATGCTAAAGTAAGAAACAAAGAAAAAACTTAATGACATAACCAATTCAAGAATACTAAGAAGAGAATCAATGATAATGGAAATAACCTCTGATAGAGCTAATAGCGCAGCTTTCCGGATACTAAGAAGAGGATCAGAACAAGCCAAGCCAACTGTCTTCAGCAAATCTCCATCTAAAGCGCTGCCTGAAAGCCCGATCAACTTGGATATCAGAAAGAGCGCTGCCTTCCTAACTGCAGCTTTCTCATCAAGACACCGTCGTTTCAGCAGATTCTCCATCCCACCTCCCGCCCTATTAGGCTTTGCATTTCCAATGCCCATCAATCCCTTCAACGACGCTCGAGTCCTATCATTCTTTGACAAAAACTCCACCAATTGAGCCAGACTACTCAGAGCCTTAGCTCGAATCGTGCCAGTCACATCCGAGCAACGCTGGTTCAAGGCTTCCAAACATCCAAACCCCCAAAACTCCTCCTCACCCTGATTTCCAGACTCCAATCCCAGTGGATCCCACAAGTTCATCATCAATGATAGAATAAGGTCAACCGCAAGAAGCCTGAATTTCCCTACTCCTTGACTCATCTTCACTACATAATCCACAAACCCAACTTGATCCTCAAACTCAAAAACCTTAACAAGCTTAACTATACACTCAACTGCCAATGCCCGTGGCTCTGCCCTCTCGGGTGCCTTATGCACTAAATACTTTGCCAAATTCACAACCGCCTTCTTCACCTCACTCGAACTTTCACCCATTCTCACCATCCCGTTCACAATAAACTCCAATCCAAAGCTCCTCACATTCAACTTACTCCCTAAAATCAAAGGAGTCAAACATTTTAAAACCTCAGCTGCGGAAATGCTCTGATCCCCATGCTCAGCCTTAAGCACCTCAGCCAAAATCCGCGAACACAAATCGCACAGTTTCTTGTAATTCCCACCCGTATTCCCCAACACCTCGCACCCCATCACCGGAATCTCAGCAACAGTCTCCACCAACCCCTTCTTACTATCCTCAAACCTATCTAAATGCACCAATCCCAACACCAACTCCACCTTCTCCAGAACCCTAAACAATAACCCCACATCCAAACCTCCATCGTCACTTTTCCCCTTCTGGGCCGCCGTTTTTCCGCGCCCCTTTTTCCTATTCTGAGAAGAACCCTCGTCGGAAGTTCCAATTTTGTTCTTAAACCCGCGCCGGATAGCGCGAAGAAGCGAAGAGAAAGCAAGCGGGGTGAAAAGAGTAAATACCGGGGAATTGGGGGCTAAAATCAAAGACAAATAAACACTAGAACCCAATAGAGAAACTTCACCGGAATCCATGGCGTCGGAAAGGGCACTCACCAGAGCATTTGGAGAGAGGTTTCTTGAGGAAAGCTTTGCATACATGAACGCCAGGTCTGTGGCGTCATCCAGAAGGGTTTGGAAATGATTGAGGATTTGTTTCGAAATGGGAATTTGGGATTCGATATCGGAGATTA
This sequence comes from Rubia tinctorum, assembly GCA_032355605.1. Classification (NCBI taxonomy): domain Eukaryota; kingdom Viridiplantae; phylum Streptophyta; class Magnoliopsida; order Gentianales; family Rubiaceae; genus Rubia; species Rubia tinctorum. Next base: position 21,974 of record JAULKM010107395.1, on the reverse strand, counting down.
TTGCTTTGACCACTGATTCTTCTTCCATGGCGGTCGGATTACGCCGCCGGTGAAAGTGGTGTTGGTGGGTTCGAAGTTGGAGACTTTTCTGGGTTTTCTCAGACAATTGGGAAATGTATTTTGAATTTCGAGCTCGTCCCGCCAAAACCTCTTTATCCCCGTTAACTGCAGAGTATAGTTCAATTCAAAACTATAAATATAAAATTAAATTTGATAAAATTTATCGTAACTATGTTGTATACACTAATTTTTTCTGACATTTATTTCAACTGAATTCAGTTCAGCAAAAATAAACTCGAAAGATGACCTCAGTCAAATTATTATATGGGCTCTAAACCTAGCCAAATGCTAGTATATTATCTCGGAGAAAGAAAATAAGATCAAGCCACATTCATATTATGGTGAGGGTATAGACAACAATCCAATTAGTGAAAATAACTTGGCTAACACAACACAATCTAAACTACAGATAATTAATTTTGTTCAAATATGCAGTATAATACCACATAAAACATTAATTATGGCAATTTGATTATAATGCCATTTGTCATACTCCATTCGTTGAACTAATTATGGCATACATTTCAGTCAGTTTTATCAAAGCATGTTTGACCACTAATAACTTTTGCTACGTAGACTAGTGTCAAACGTGGATTGAAAAAATTGTCTAAAAATCCTGCCAATATTAGTTGAACGGAAGGAGTATATGAACTAAAAACATGAATGCCTTCTATGGATGTACGTAGGGGTGAAAAAATAGATTTGTAACTGGCGAGTCAAGCGAGTTGTTTATTTTTAAATCAGAGTAGGTATGGGTAAAATGAGTTATATAATGGTTAAATGGATATTTTAAAAAAGAGATAAGTGCTAAAATGATCATGAGTTTAGGCTGAAAGTGCCAATATAATCTTGCAATCTCAAAAAGTGCCAAAATAATCTTTGATCATGTTGACTTTTTAGTCAATCGGTTTACTGCCGGATTTTATTGAAAATACTATTTTGCCCTTCTAATAAAAAAGGAAAAATACAAAAACATGGATTGGCCGGTTAACATTATTTTCTTCCATTTTTTCTCCTCGACACTACCCTGGATTTTGTTCAAACTCTCATCTTCCTTCCTCGTTAGCACACCAGACATCTCGTTTTCCCATCGTTCGTCGACCTCCGCCGGAATAATTGTTATTAATAAAATATTGTGTAGTTGGATAATATTATTATTAATCTAACTTCCTAAAATGGGTGGTCAAATATTTAGATTTTAAAACAATTTAATTTATGGAATGTATATAATATCTTAATCATTGATTTCTATATATGCTAATTATATATCTATGTGCTAAGTATATAACAAGATTTTTTGTTGTATATTTTGCCCTAAATTTTAATCGCATTTCAGACATGAACCCTACTGATCTATGCAGGTGGATTTTCCCAAGAAGAGACATGTTAAGAGGATGACCGCACGTGAATTTAAGTTTAAGAAGACAAGTCCTGTCAAATTTTCGGCCGAGGAATCCTCCGATGATGAGGAATCAAACGATTCCTCCGATGATGATGAAGATTTTTCCAATGATGAAAGTGAGGAGGTAAAGAATTAGATGAATGCATCTATATTTTCTAATTATTTTATAAGATTTTTTGTTTTTTGTTGTTGCTTAGTACCCTAAATTTTAGCTTCAGTTTGGAAATGAACCCTAATGATATATGCAAGTGGAGTCTCTCGAAAAGAAACCTGCTAAGAGGCTGACTGCACGTGAATTTCGCATACTTTATAACAAGAGGAAGAAGGCTGAGGAAAATTCAAAGTCGATTTTGCATGAAGCAGAAGAATCCTCCGATGTTGAAGATTTTTCCGATGATGAGGATGAAGAGGTAAATGGTTAGATGAATGCATTTATCTATGCTAATTATTCTACAAGATCATTTTTGTTTTACATCTTTTATCCTAAATTTTAATCTCAATTTGGAAATGAACCCTAATGATCTAAATATGTAGATGGAGTCTCCCAGGAAGGAACCTGCTAAGAGGATGATTGCACGTGAATATGTCAAACTTTTTAAGAAGAAGAAGCAAGTTGTTTCGACTGAAGAAACTTCAAAGCCGATTTTCGATGAATCAAAGGAATCTTCTGATGATGAAGATCTTTCCAATAATGAGAAGGAAGAGGTAAAGGATAAGACGAGTGCATCTATATATGCTAATTATTTTATAAGATTTTCATGTGGGGGTTTTAACCCAAAATTAGAATCTCTATTTGGAAATGAACCCCATATATGCAAATGGAGTCTCCTGAAAAAGAAGCCTGCTAAGAGAATGACCGCATGTGAATATGGTAAACTTTTTAAGAAGAAAAAAAAACAAGCCCTGTCAAGGAAGCTTCGACAAACTTTTCTAATGCGGAAAATGCAAACCCAATTTTGCGTGAGAGCTCGCCTAAGGAATCTCATCAGGACATGGTGGAGGAAGATGTGAATGAAGCATATTCAGAGCCAACTTTCTCAAGTCCAAATATATATGCACGTGCTAAGAGATCAATCTCGAATGTTGGAGTCATTTCGGGGGATATGTCTGATGAGGAGGAGGTGTATTATGCTAACAATGGAAGCTGGAGAAAAGGAAAACTGAGTGAGAGTCCTCTTGTGGAATTGTAAGGGTTTTAACAACGCCCTACGCGAAGAAGGGTCAAGCGTCGATCTAGTTTCGTCGGTTTAAATAAACCCTATTGTATTATGGGGCATTGTTGTTTTTCCCTTCTTTTTGGAGTGATCAGTATTGTTGGATGAACAAGTTAAATCTCTAAACATTTTATTTTCTTAAAGGTAGTTGAACCCGACGGTGGTATTAGGGTTTTTGGTGTGATTTGTGGTGCACATATTGCTTGTGCTAGGGCTTTTGTATGGAACACTATTGCAAGTTTAAGTTTCTTTTCGACTTTTCCGATTAATTACTTGAATCATTCATTGCTTCCTTTGATTTTATAAGAGTGTTCCTTATTTTGAACGGTTTCTTAAAAGTGTTGCATGACTTGACTTAATTTTTTGGAAAGATTTCTTCAATTTCAACCATTCACACTCCTTTTTCTATTCTCGACTCAATTTCTTCCACTCATTTTACCCACATAAATTCAAGTGTTGTTTCAAAGAGTCACACTCCTAGAAAATGGAGGGAAATATATGGTTTTAGTCAGATATTATCAGGAGAGGACAAACAAGAGATTCTAGCTATTAAATCAGGTGCCAAATGATCACTACATAACAAACAATTAGTAAGAAACCAAGGTTTTGTATGTATAGATAAATCTCTACTGCATATAGATTTCATTTTTTTTGTATTGAAATTTTGCTGAATAGATCGATATGCTTATCTTTCCCAAGCCGAAAAATAGCTATCGTTGAAACTTGCTGGCCTAAATTGAATTATGATCTCATCAATACAAAGGTTTAGGGTTACAATAGAGCCCATGAATAATATATAGCATGTTTAGTTTGTTTCCATAACAAATATTGACCACGTCCAGTGGCGGAACCAGATGAAAAGTTGAGGAGGGGCGGCTACTGTTCATTAGGGAAGCATCATCGGAGCTGAGGGGCGGCCGCATCGGCTCGCCCCCTAGTTCCGCCACTGACCACGTCAAAAGGGAAGAAACTCTTTTTTTCTTTTTTTAAAGATTACGTACAACCAACCAAATTACATACAAACATCTTAATATATGACCTAATTATGAGACATCGTCATTGAATCTATTGAAACTCAATGGAGTATGACACTGGGTAATCCCCATCAAGAAATTGCTCTAACAATCAATAAGGCCACGTTCTCTAGATCTTATTTGATTTGATTTGAACTGAACCAACAATAAGTGTATTGAAAAATAGTAATAACATGACTAAATAACGCTAAATTTCACCAAAGTATTTTTTTTGCTGAATTGATATTATCTGATATGAATTGAACTAATTTGAATTGAATTGAAATGCAGATAAGGTTTAGAGAACATGGTCTAAGTGAAATATTCATAAAAAATAAAGACGACATAGATATATGGTTGAATTGTTGGTTGAATTCTATGGGTCCTATTATATTGGCTCGCTTTATAATGTTCTAATTACATATACATTGAAATGTTTTTAATATGTGTCACATTACAGTGAAACATTTAATTTATAAGTGTCATACTAGACTTTTTTGCTGTTGTGAATGACAACTCATCATAAACTCTTCAGCTTATTAATATTTCGACCAAGGGTCTCTCTTTTTTTATTTGAATTTTACTGGTCCAATCTTTATGTTGGAACTAATCCCACACTTAACTTGAGAGAGAATAGAAAGAAGTCTTCAATTTTAGCATAATAAACCTTCCATCGCGAGCCACAAATTATGATACTAAGGCCACCTCAAAAGATTAAATCCCTCTACATGAACTCCAATTAAAACTTAGTTTTTGTTTTATTTCGATTTTAATTTGTGTTAAAGATAGAGTTTGAACAAAACTTAAGTTACCATGTCCACATTTTGACAACCCTTGACTTTAAACCAGCCGAGAGATAGCCCAATTAACTTTTAAGAGAAATTAGAACTACTAATCTTACCTACTAAAATAAGCATTCCATACTAGTAGACAATTTCAATTACAAGCATATTTTATTGCGATAGATTGAATAATTAATGTCGACGCATGGTACAAAGAATCGAACGAATATACATCCAACACCATTAGATTTGTGTTGATGCCTTATTTTTAAAAAAAAATAGATTTATCATCAAAGAAATCAGTCATTAGATATCACCCCTTGTATATATATTTGACCATTGAAAAAATGAATTATTTGAAACCCTATAATTTGTCTGACTACCTATTTTAGTAAGAGAATCAAGTTAATATAATAATTCTATTTAACTATACAGCATTTTTACTGCGATAAGTCGAACCATTAATGTCGACAAACATGGTGCAACGAATCAACATATATACATGTGACATCATTAGACTGTATTTAATCGTCCAATATATTCTATTGCGATAAATCAAATAATTAATGTCGACACACGTGGTACAACGAATCAAACGAATATACATCCAACACCATTTCATTAACCCTAAACCAAAATTCCTATATATACTAACCTAACCTACCTTTTTCACTCCACCTTTGCCTCCACACCTCATTCTTTACTATTCCATTGATATTCATTTCCCATGGCCATCTGTTCCATATGCTTAGAACCCTGTGCCCCCAGCCCAATTGCAGCGTTTGTAACACTAGTTTGTGGGCACATATTCCATTTAGGCATGACTCTTCTTTTTTTCTTCTTTTCTCTTTTGAATGTAGCCCTATATTTATATCTTTATGTGCAATTCATGATTTTAAAAAATAATAAATTGATAGTCCTTTGCACTTTTGTTTTTCCTTCATCTTCCTGAACTTATAATTTTGACAGGGTTTTTTATTAGTATTTTTTGCTGCACTCTATTTGCACTCTTGTTTAATCTTCTTATTGAGATTAGAATCTGAAATGGTTTTTGAATGGTAATTATTTGCACTCTTTTGCCCTTTTGTTTCTTTTTTCCTTATTATTGAACTTATATAGAATCTGAAAGGGTTTCTGAATAGTATTTCTTTGCACTCATTTTGCACTGGTCTTGCTCTTTTAAACAATTTAATTTAAATATTCTACTTTATCAGTGATTTTGTAAAGTGAGCATTGCTAAGTTTTTGCTAAGTAGGGTTTCCTAGTTTTTTGTTTGTTTGTTTTTATTTGGTTAAGTACATTTGTGGACACCAGTTCCACTTATGCACTATTTCTACATTTTATTCTTAAATGTTGCTCTAAATAATTTATCTCATTTTATGCATTTCATGATTATTTTTAACTGATAAACCTTTGCGTATCTGTTTTTTTCCATTCTTTGAGCTTAAAATGTGATATGTTTTTTGTCAGTATTTTGTTTCCCCCTCGTTCTTTTTTGAGTGAGTGTTGTGGAGTTTTTACTAATTAACTGGCTTTTCCTAATTTGTGTGTTTTTAATTCGTCTGTTTGTTTTTATTTTCTTTTGTCCAAGTAATGCACTTTTGTATATGCTTCCTCTTATTAAGCTTAGAATCTGAAAGAGTTTTTTTAATAGTATTTCTCTGCAATCTCTTTGCACTGACATTACTCTTTAAAACTATTTAATACATATCTTCTGATTTATTAGTGAATTTTTAAAAATTATTTAGCATTGTTGAGTTTTTACTAGCTAGCCTTTCCTAGTTTTTTTTTATTCGTTTGTTTGTTTTTATTTGTCCAAGTAATTTGTCTATTTCTTTTGTTAACTTTGTCTCTAACAATGATTTTGGTTTTTTTTCCCATCCTTTTTCAGCATGCATTGGATGTGAGTTCAACGTTAAGGGGGTGATGGAGTGTCCGGTTTGCAGGACACGGGAAAACAACGAATGGAGGTACTGTTGGGGAGACCCGAGCCAGGCGCGATTATGGGTCAATGAGGATTCAGACGATGATTCCATCTCCGATGATGACAGTGAAGAGGTACTGAAACGTTAAATTCCATGTAACCTCGGGAGTTACATTTTTTTGATAAAAAAATACTAACTATATGTATATATGCTTGTTTTAGATTTTTTAAATTGTATTTTTGCAACCCAAATTTTAATTTAAAAATTTATAGAACTGCACCAGAATTTAATTTAGCGACATTTTTTCAACTTCATGTTTCGCACAGTTTGTGCACACTCTTAGTACAAATCAAGAGCATGAACCAATTAAAGTAGACATCATTCACTATTTCGGAATGATTAATTTTTTTGTGCATGAATTCACCAATAGTTTAACTATTTCACAAAATTTAGGGATCGTGTTCTGGATGCTCTGCTGAAGGTTGTGATTGTACCAACGCTCTTAACCGACACCATTCTCAACAACAACCTCAACAACAAGAACCACAACAACCACTGCGAGTTCAATATCCAAGGTAAGAACTTGGTCTGAATTCGATAGTTTCCATTTTCGCAGAAGAATTGTACTTATATACTTACTATTTCCTCAAATTTGATAGGCCAATATCATGGTTACGTCCATTAACTAGGGAAGGTAAGTCATACAATATTGATCAAATAATAAAACTAGTAATTTTCTTTCTCACACTCTAACTTAACTTTTGTTACATGAAAAAAAATCTTGTAGAAATTTTGAGACTAATGGCCACCACCATTGTGGAGGGAGACACCGGCTCTTCAACCACGTATGGCTCTCAGCCTACACGGACGGTGCAGGCTGAGAGCGACATGCATAGAAGAGGATATGAGTTGTTCTCGCATGTGAGGAGGATTGACACTGATGATATTGTACTACCGGCGCTTCAATCTTCGATGTCTCACCCTTTCTGGAGGCCAGAGCTACGTATTGCAATGATGCTCGTAAGTTTGGTGCTTAGTAACTTTTCAGCACTGGTGGAAGCGATGGAACGCAATGCTTCTGCCGTTGATCGTCCCCCACCACTTGCTGCAATGGAGTTGGAGGAGAAAGGCGAGGGGAGGGTCAAGGAACAAGAAGAACCTAAAGAATAACCCTAAAACTCACTGGAGTGGGGGCACTAAGTACTTTTTGAAGTTTCATTTCTAGTGTGTTTTAATTTGTTTCTCATTTTTATTCTGATTTTACTTTGATTTTTATTATATTAGTATGCATTTTGAAGGTGTAACATATTTATTATGTGATGGAAAATTTTCCATTGAAAGAACAATGAGCAACATATGAAAAATTATAAATCCCCATTATCAAGTTTTATTATTTTTGTATTTCCCCCCAAAGTCTCTTGAAAATGTATATTAGAGTAAATATTGACATTTCATAATTTGATTAATTAACCATCCATATTGTATGTTTAATTAATTCTACATATGCAATTAATCCGCTAAAAGTATTCAACTTCTATTTATTTTATTATTGTGCAGGTGTTGAGAAATTCGTGCGCGTGCATTTAGTACTCGTGTTCGACAAAACATTATTTGAAATTAAGCCTGAAAACTTTTGAAACCTCAATCTGTCAAGGTATTAATTTGTGGTCGTATACTTTGAAATTTTGGTTTTACCGTTTTAATTTATTTATTAAACTCTTGTTATAACATATTCTATCTAACCAAGTACGTAAAGAAAATAACACGCGAGCACACACAATTTGGTTACGCAGTTCGGTGAAATCCACCTACATTTGCGGGGTCTGACCCAGTTCATAATGAATCCACTAATCAGAAAGATACAGTACAAAGTACACCATACAATTATACTTATCTTCTAATTATAAACATGTGAATTCTGCAAGCTCCCCTTGCTATCGATCCGCCATGATCAGACTCCCTATGACCTCGAAACGCGTCGACACTGGATCTCCTCCTCCAGAGGAATTAATGTGTACGATTCTGAACTAATCAACACGTCACGTATGTTGGAACATACATATGTTGGCTCACGCAGGAACTCTCGGAAATATATGAAATTTGAGTGCATATTTTCTCAATGAAATTTATTAGGTATGCAGTCGTGATGTCTAGTATAAATAGTCCTTTGAGCAGATCGAAACTCTCCATGATTATGTCCATAATATTTGCATTCCTTATCTACTTCTGAAACGTATTCAAATCTCATAAATAAAGAGATTTTTCCTTATTTCAAATACCTCATAATATTCCATAAATCCAATTCTACAATTGTAGGAATTTCTCATAAATTCATTATGGTTCAAACACGTCTGAATCGATATTTCATAACCTCCAAATTTCCATAAACCAATCACGCAAATTTCTATCATCAATCAAATCTTACTCATTCTGTATGTTCCAACATGGAACGTTTTTCTTTTTCAACATTAGCTCACAAGCGCCAACTTAATAATCAACGAAGTCCACATTACTTTACAATCTCCCCCTTTGGCGTTTTATTGACCCAACTATTTTGGAATAAAGAACCAAAAGAAAAACTTCCAATTTTCACTATCATAAGAATTCCAGAGATCCCCTTATGTTGGAACATATATGAATGATTAAATCTGAATCTTTAAGAACGCCGAAAACCAAAAATCTAGAAAATAATTCAGATTACACCTTAGCAAAATAATATCCTACATCCTCCAAAATATCCTCCCCATGGAGCCATGAATATGCCAAAGTCATAAAAACATGAAAAATGGAACAAAGTTCAACATGAAAAAAAAACAAGGAATTTGCTCCCCCTGAAATTAACCACTAACTATGTTGTAACATAGTCCTTCAGACATATTAGTTCCGATCAGGAGCAGCAGCTTGTGCTTCTAGCTACGCATTCACTGCTTCAATTCTGGCCTTCTTAGCTTCTAGAGTAGCAATCTGAATGATAATTTCTCCCAGACTTGCATCCATAGCCATCAACTTGGCTTGTTTCTCATCTCCAACAGAAGTATAAGCTGCAGCCTTAAGGTTACATGGCAAATCATGAACATGTCTCATCCTAAAGGTCTTCTTGTTAGGCTTGAGGGGCTCAATCTTCACAACTTCATATTCAAGAAATCTCCTCACCTTTGCATTCTTGGCCAGTGCAGTAATAAGTCCAGGGTAAACTAATACATGTTTTGTCGTATGAGAGATTGACTGTTTCACAATGCTCTGCTGAATGAGCATCCCCAGATTAATAGGCTTATGTGTTCCAACATAGTACAACAATTTAACCATTTCTCTAGTTAGAGTTGTAGGTTGGTAGAAGGCATCCAACAGTTTACTGCAATATGGTAGAAACCAAAAAAACCTGGAAGATAAGCTGATGCTTGAGAATATCCGGTTGCAAGCCACTTTGTCTTAACACCACCTGAAACCTCAGCCAATATATGATCATCAATAACATCCGTCTCCTCAGAAAAAATTCCACCAAACTCTGGTGTTTTTAGCCCCCAACAGTTTGTTAATCTTAGCAGCAAAAAAATGATAATCTTCCCCCGAACATACACTCTATCACACCAGGGATAATCTTCCTCTAAATTCCCAGCCATCATATTAGAGCAAATCTCACATACCAACTGTTTATTATACTCCACATACAGTGTGACAACAGTTTCAATTCCAACCAATTTAATCAAATCATGAAAACCACTAGGCCTATAAGCCTCCAGATCAACTACTCTCTCATGTATAACCTTCCTCCGAGAGAAAATCTCCCACCTATCCTCACAGTCATTATTCCAAAATATAGTAGAGACAACATCACTTACTGATGGAGGAGGCAGTGTGGGTTTCTTCTTCTTGGGAGAAGGTCCTATCATCTTGCTTTTCTTGGTTGGCTGGGATGAATTAGCTCATGTATCCTTCCTCTTTGCCTTTCTAAGCTTGGTCTGGATGAACTCATCTAAGACCTCATCACTGGAATATGTCAGATTTGGTTCCCGTGTTGGAACATAGTCGGACTCAGGTACTCTATCATGCTGCTGCTCAGCCTCTGCGGTAGCATGTGTTCCAACATAGCCAGATCCATCAGAAACTTCAACTCCTAATGTTGGAACATGGTCTTCTCTCTGAGCAGTCTCCAACTCCCCAGTTTCAACAACCTCTGTTACAGGGTCATCTCCCCCTCTCTTCTCGGTCGCATAAACCTCCACATCATCATAAGCAGATCCACCATAAGCATCCTCCATCTGGTAATCTTGATCTCCCATATTATCACTAGTAAAATCCAGTTCTGGTTCATCAACCTCCGTAGGATACTCATGCACAGCTTCCTACTGGTATGTTGGAACATACCCAGCATCCCCCCTCATCTTCACTATCGGACAAGACTATAACTATAGGTTTTAAAGCCCTAATTTCTTCATTCCTTTGAGCAACCACAACATCAAAAGGAACCATCTTCATTGGATCAGAGGATCTGATCACCTCCAAACATTCAGCCTCATTATCGTCTATCTCTTCAATATGGACATAACTCGGACTGGGAATATATGAAAATACATGAAACATGTCTTTTCCTCTATGCTCTCTGTGTATATTGTAATTTTCAATGTTCTCTAAATCTCCTATGTCACCCATCATAATCTCTTCTATATCAACCTCAAGAAACTTTCCTTTCAGATTTTCAAAATTCATCAAATTTATGGTAACTCTATTAGCTTACACCCACTCAAAAATTTTATCTATGGAGCCAGACTTTATTCCTTCCCAAATGTGAGTAGATTCAGGATTGGTTACCTTTTGATATGGAGGTTTCCCATTGCTTGGTGTATCATTCTTATTTTAGGGTCTTCTGGAGGTGAGTTGAAGAAGTCGTGCATGCTCTCGAGTCTTGTTTCTGGCCATTGAAGCTATTTTGGAAAATATCTCCACAGGGTTCTTGGTTCGGCAAAGTGGTTTTCGAATCAACTCTAACTCGGCAAGATAACTTCCAAATTTGAAAGTTTGGCAGAGAAGAAGAGGTGTATAGCCGAAAAAAGGGAATGTGGAGAGATGGAAAAAATTTGAACCAAAATTAACTTATACCTTTTTCACTTCTTTAACCGTGTTACATTTTTTCCCTTTCCAAGCTATCATTATCTTTCTTCATTTGTCAACTCATGTCACTTCTTGAACTCTTAATAAAGCTTCCAACTTAATCCCTTCTCTTCTTTTTTATACAATTTTTGTCTTTCTGATTTTTTGTTTTACTGAATTTATTTACAAAACAGAATCCAAAAAAAATACATATTGTACGGAGAAATTTCAAGGAGAAAAATACCTCATATTCGACACACACCAAGGTGTTGTCTGAGAAATTCAAAAGTTGTAGTGTCCAACAATTTAGTGAATATATTTGCATACTGCTCACATGTTAGAACATACGTCACCACAACTTCTTTTCTTTCAACCAAATATCTAATAAAATGATGTCTGATGTCAATACGCTTTGTTCGTGAGTGCTGAACAGGATTCTTAGATATGTCAATTGCAATTTTGTTGTCACATAAAATCTTTAGAGACCCTTGTTGAATTACATAATCATTCAACATTTGTTTCATCCATAATAATTGTGCCCAAAAACTCCCAGCAGCAAGATATTCAGCCTCAAAAGGTGATAAGGAGATCGAATTTTACTTCTTAATGTACCAAGAGACTAGATTCGTGCCAATAAAGAAACAACCACCAGTAGTACTTTTGTGATCATCTGCATTACCAGCCCCATCGGAATCACTATAACCAATAAGACATGAATCTTGATTCTTAGAATACTAGATTCCATAATCAGAAGTTCCACTAACATGTCGAATAACTATCTTTACTGCAGTCAAATGAGATTCCTTTGGATCAGCCTGAAATCTTGCACAAACACATATGCTGAAACATATATCTGGTCGACTAGCAGTAAGACACAAAAGACTGGCAGTCATACTTCTGTATAATTTCTTATCAACTGAGACACCTTTCTCATCGTTCACCAATTTTTCTGTAGTTGCCATTGGAGTTCGTACAGATCGGGCACTACTGAGTCCGAATCTCTTCCCCATATTCAAGGCATACTTGATTTGATTTATGAACAACTCATTATTTTCTTGCTTAACCTGAAGCCCTATAAAATATGTGAGTTCTCCAACCATGCTCATCTCAAACTCGGTCTGCATTAGTGACACAAAATCTTGCACCATAGATGATGAAGTAGAGCCAAACACAATATCATTTACATAAATTTGAGCAATAAAAAACTTTGTGGATTTGGCAATAAGGAATAAGGTATGATCTACTCCCCCTCGACGATAACCTTTCTTAAGTAGAAAGTTAGTCAGTCATTCATACCATGCTCCAGGGGCCTGTTTCAGACCATATAGTGTCTTCTTAAGTCTATATACGTGATGTGAATAGTGAAGATCTTCAAATCCTTTAGTTTGTTCCACATACTCCTTCTCATTCACCACTCCATTCAGAAAGACACTCTTCACATCCATATGATATAATGTAAATTTCATAGTACAAGCAATAACAAGTAAGATGTGAATAGATTCTAACCTGGCAACTTGTGCAAAAGTTTCATCAAAATCTACTCCCTCAACCTGAGTATATCCTTGAGCCACCAGTCTAGATTTATTACGAGTAATCTGGCCATCAGCATCAGACTTGTTCTTGAAAATCTACTTTGTACCAATAACATTTACCCCTTTCGGAAGAGGAATGAGATACCAGACATCATTGCGTTCAAATTGTTCAAGCTCTTCGTGCATTGCTGCAATCCAATATTCATCAAGTAATGCTTCCTTGTAGTTCTTTGGCTAAATCAGTGAGATGAAACATTGCAGTTCGTCCAGTTCTCTGTAGTTCACTCGAGGAATTGATAGAGTTCTTCTTGTGATAGGTTCTAGTGCCACCTGTGTTGGAACATGCAATCTTGGTGTGGGAGAGGATTTTCCAGCATACTCTTCTTCTTCAGGTTCATGCTGACTTCCTGATTGCTCAGATATTCCAACATAGTCTGGCTGCTCAGGTGAATTGTGCTGTATTGGAACATGATCCTCGACTGGTTCATCTTCTCTTTCACTCAAACCCTGTTTGTCATCAGAATCATCCACAAATACATTTATGGACTCCATAAGAGAATGTGTTCGTAGATCGTAAACACGGTAAGCACATATGTTCACAAAATACCCCATAGATATGTCAACATCACTATGACTGTCAAACTTTTCCAGTGGATCTATATCTCTGAGAATATAACACTTGCTTCCAAACACATGAAAGTGAGATATGTTTGGCTTCCTGCCCTTCCAAATCTCGTAAAATGTTTTGTTGGTGAAATGACGAAGATATACACAGTTTATTGTATAGCTAGCTGTATTGACAGCTTCTGCCCACCAATTTTTGTGTATACCTTTTTCAGCAAGCATAACTCGTACCATCTTTTGAAGTGTTCTATCCGTCCTTTCTACAATGTCGTATGTGAAGAGGATTGGTACTGATGACATTTTACTACCGACGCTTCAACCTTCGATGTCTCACCCTTTCTGGAAGTCGGAGCTACGTATTGCAATACTGCTCGTAAGTTTGGTGCTTAGTAACTTTTCAGCACTGGTGGAAGCGTTGGAACGCAATGCTTCTGCCTCTAATCGTCCCCCACCACTTGCTGCAATGGAGTTGGAGGAGAACGTCGAGGGGAGGGACGAGGAACAAGAAAAACCTAAAGAATAACCCTAAAGCTCACTAGAGTGGGGCACTAAGTACTTTTTGAAGTTTCGGTTGTTGGCTTTTTTTCCAGTAAATTTTTAAAAATTCGGTTTAATTATTGGAACTTGATGAATTTTATAATATTTATAGTGTGTTTTAATTTGTTCTCATTTTTATTCTGATTTTATTCTGATTTTACTTTGATTTTTATTATATTAATATGCATTTTGAAGGTGTAACATATTTATTATGTGATGAAAATTTTGCCATTGAAAAGAACAATAAGCAAGAGATGAAAAATTATAAATCCCCATTATCATGTTATATTCCTTTTGTATTTCCCCCCAAAGTCCAATGCAAATTTTATATTAGAAGTAAATAATGACATGTCATTATCTGATTAATTAACCAGCCATATCGTATGTTTAATTAATTCTACATATGCACTTAATCAGCTAAAAGTATTCAACTTATTATTGTCCAGGTGTTGAGAAATTCGTGTGTGCATTTAGAGCATCTTCAATGCTACTAGTGTCTTCCGCATACATCGTGGACACATGGCAAAATGTAATACGGCTGTGATATGACGTATTTAGAACTATTTGGTTTTTGAAACTTCGTACATCATTTGCTCATTTTCTTATTTCCACCCAACTTTTAATAAATGATTTTAAACACTCCAAAAATGCAATCACGTGCAATAATTGATTCAAACACTCAATCTATGAGAGAACAAACTCTATTATTATATATTAAAAAATAATAAAAATAAAATACATATAATTCATATTTTAATTCATATTTTAATTATTTTAAAAAAAATAATTAATTTTTTAAATCATGTTCACTTTTAATTATACTCATAATTTTTAATTATATTTTCAATTTAATTATTTTAAACAATAAAATGTAAATTATTTAATTAATTAAATTAATTAGGCGTAAAATATGTATCAAAAGTATAGTTCATACTCTTTGTTAATTATTTTTAACAATAAAGTCTTAATTTTAAAATTATTTAATCGATTATTAAAAATTTTACTATGAATTTTACTGGATTTTGAATACGATTAAAATTTCTATAAATATAATGAAAAGATAAATTAAATTAAATTAAATATTCATACGTGTCAAATCGAGCGTTTCAATATGAGGGTCTGAATACAAAAGATCTATTAGACAGGGTTGGTTTAAATTACATCCACATCAGATTCGAAGATTCCAATAACTCCCGCGTCGGAGGTATTATTTTGGTTCAGGGGTCTCTTTGTATTACATGTCAATTGACATTCGCTCAAATGACTACCGCATTGGAGATACTCTTAGTACTCGTGTTAGACAAAATATTATTTGAAATTAAGCCTTGAAAACTCTTGAAACTTCAATCAATCAAGGTATTAATTTGTGGTGGTATATTTTGAAATTTTGGTTTACCGTTTTAACTTATTTATTAAATTTGTGTTTCAAAATATCCCAAGTATGTAAAGAAAATAACACATGAGCACACACAACTTGTTTAAGCAGTTCGGTGAAATCAACCTAATCTGCGGGGTCTGACCCAATTCAGAATGAATCCACTAATCAGAAAGATACACTACAAAGTACACCATATAATTATACTTATCTTCTAGTTATAAACATGTGAATTCTGCAAGCTCTCATTGCTACCGATGCGCCTTAATCAGACTCCCTCTGACCTTGAAATTTGTCGATGTTGGATCTACTCCTCCTGAGAAATTAAGGTATACGATCGTGAACTAATCAACATGTCACGTATGTTGGAACATATATATGCTGGCTCACGTAGGAACTCTCGGAAAGATATGAAATTTGAGTGCAAATTTTCTCAATGAAATTCGTTAGTTATGTAGTTGTGATGTCCAGTATAAATAGTCCCTTGAGCAGATCGAAACTCTCCATGATTATCTCTATAATATTCTCATTCCTTATCTACTTCTGATGCATATCCAAATCCCATAAATAAAGGATTTTCCTTATTTCAAATATCCCATAAATTCAATTCCACAATTGTAGGAATTTTTCATAAATCATTATCTTCAATCACGTCTGAATCAATATTGCATAATCTCCAAGTTTCCATAAACCAATATCACACAATATTCTATCATCAATTAAATTATACTCTTTCTGTACGTTCCAACATGGAACATTTTTTAAATATTAGTTCACAAATGTCAACTTAATAATCAATGAACTTCACACGACTTTACGTACTTTAATCTATTACATGTTTCTTTGCATGTGCACTAAGCTAACTATTTAAAAAACAATATTTTTTGAAGAACTATTTTAAAAAATAATGATTCTCTATTGTGCATTTGGTGCAAGCATTGTGCATACTTATATAGAACTAGTTGAATAAAAAATTAACCGCCGCAATCCCTCCCCGGTCGAAAACCAAATTTTTGTTCCATCTTCTTTTCCCTATCTTCCTATCACGGGGTGATGGAAAACAGTAATTCTTTCAATTGATCTTTTTTGAACATATGCTATTGAATACGTATGAACTTATCTCCATACACAGATATTGTTTTTCGACATGATAAATTAGATTGCTGCGTTTATAACGATAACTTAATTTAGTTGTTCATGTCGATGTATTTTGTCCGATCTTGTTATACAACTCGTGTTTTTGTTTTTTGTTCTCTATCAAGAGTCATGTTCTCGATCTGTGTTTTTCAACATGTTTACAGTTTGGACAACATAGATCGTGTGTTTGGATCATGTGATATTACAATTGTTGAAGATATCTATTTGGCATGGTGATATTGATGCGTAAAAACGTTCCTCTTTGCCAAGTGGTCATGATTTTTGCGGAAAGCGTGTTAATATTCATGGGGGCGATGTTACAGTTTTTCGCCGCTGGGCGTTTTTCCCACTATCTTTGAATGATTGATTTTTTTAAAAAAGTTGTATAAAAAATTAAAAACACGTAAGAAATACTAAAAGACAAAATTGCCCTCCATATCCCATTTTCTTACTATATTTAGATAATATGATCAGATGTTTTTTGGAAATCCCGAATTAATTTGGTCTGATATTGCATTCAAAATTGCTCAATGTTGGCCAATAATGAAATGACTTAAAAACTTTTGAATTTAATCTGATATAAAATGGGAAATGCTTCACACGTGACAATATAGCCTAATTTTTTCCCCTAAGGGCCAAAGTACTCTAATATGGTTTAACCTCACTGTTAACGCATGTTAAGACCATCCAATACAAAAATACTCTAATTATTGGTGTGTAAGAGGTTATGGATTAATCCAAACAAATTTTAAAGAATAATTTTGTCATTTTTCCCAATCAACATATAATACATATTATTTAATTTTTATGGTGCTGTCAACCGGGAATATTAAAATCATTTTAACTAATATAAACCTAAACTGTCTAAAAATATCTACTAATATTAATATGTTACTGATTTAATTTTGTACTATATATAATCAATTATAACTTATGCTAATATTATAATATGTTATTGATTTTAATTCTTCACTACATGCAATCAATCATAACTTGTTAAAATATATAACTTCTTAAGATATAATTAAAACCATAAATATCTCATTGTACTACACACACCACACACATATATATTACTGAAGAAAAATTAAAGAAACGGAAAATCTAACATAACAAAATGTTCAATTTTTTTATATATTGATAGAGTACTTCGATTTTTTTACAAAATGTAGACATATTATTAATTAATTAATTCATACATGAGAAAATCTTGTTTTAGACGACTAACTGTTAAATGATGACATTTTATAATTAGTGACACTAATAAGATCATTTCATGTTTACTTTTATTTATTGCAATGAGATACATATAATTATGTTAGCCTTTTAAAATGAATCTCAACATATAAATAATTATTTTTTAAATAATTTGAATGAAATATTATTAAAAAATCAAAATTTATTGTATTCAATATTTAACGATTTATAACTATCTCATTAGTTTTCCTTGAATGACTAAACTTTGAAATTTTAAATAAAATTCTTTATTTTCAATTTAAATGTAAGACACAACGTGTACAAAAAACTTAATCATAATATTTTAATTAATAATATTGCACAGCGCGCGATGATATTCCGCTAGTATCAAATAATAAGAAAGCACGGTTTTAATTTTTTTTAAAAAAACAAGAAGGGTGTTTCTCTTGTTTATGAAACAACAACAAAAAAAGAAGTTATTTTGCCATTGGCCAAAATTATTTTTTATAAGAAATAAAAAATAAAGTTCAAAAAATGACTCTGACTTTAGGCTGAAAGTGTCAATATAACCCTACAATCTTAGAAAGTGCCAAAATGAGCCTTGACTCTGCTGACTTTTTAGTCAATGTTTTTGTGGCCGGATTTCGATGAGAAGATGACCCTTGCATTAAAATTAAGAAAGAGAAAAAAAATATCTACTCTCTCCTCATCCTTCCCTGAAACTGAAACCCCCCGAATCCCCTATTTTCCAGCTTTTCGTCAAATTGATCAAATTTTCACATTAATGGTTTGTGGTGGAGGTGGTGAACCACCACGAAGGACGCGGACGAGAGGACAGAGACCACCGATTTAGGGTTCGTGGTGATGGGTGTTGAATCGAGGGTGGTGGGTTTGTGGTTAGGGGTGTTGAATAGGGGATGGTTAACACCAGCGGGGACTGAGACAGGAGAATGAGGATGAGAGGACAGGGACAGGAGGGGTGGGCTTGGCAAAGCGGTGTTGGGGGGGGTAGGGTTTGAGTGGGGCAGAGTGGGCGGGGGTGGCTGTGGGGTGGTTGCGAGTGGGGGTCTCGGTTTTTCGACGTTGGAGGTCTGAACGGGTAGGGTTTGAGTGAACTTAGTGACTGGTGGGGTCTCGGTTTTCTAGCGATGTTAGGAAGTGGGTTGGACGGGTTGGGGGGACTGAGCGAAGGTGGTGACTGATGGGGTTTCTATTTTCCAACAACATTAGGGGCTGAGCGAAGGTGATGACTGGTGAGGTCTTGGTTTTTTGGTACTGGGCTGAGCGGAGGTGGTGGCTGGTGATGACGGAGGTGGTGGGTGGCGGTGGGTGGCTGTGGGTGGCGGAGGAGCTAGGGAAGGGTGGTGATGGGTCGGCGAAGGAAGTTTCTAGCAGCGACGGAGCAGCGACGATCCCAGTGGGGCAGTGACAATGAAGAAGAAGATGAAGATGAAGGGTATTTTAGGTTTAGATATTTAGTCAAGGGAATTTTTGTTATTTCATTTATTGTCATTTCTTGAATTTCATGTGTCAACGTCGAAATTAGAAACTTTGGGTATATTGGCACAAATGTCACAAAAGTTAGGTTATATAATATTAGCACACACATTAATTGGACAGGGTTAAATTGACAGTTTATGAGATTGCAAGACACTTTCATACTAAAGTTAGGTTATAAATGCATTTTACTAAAAAAAAATAGTGGTATTATAAAAGAGAATATTGGTATATTCTCTATTATATACTCAGCAAAACGGGCTCAGATAGCCCAGCTAAAAGGTCAAGTCTAGTCCACTAGCATGCTTAAAATCAAAGCAATACTTTACCCACAGCATTTAGGAAAGGATACAAACGTAAATAAGAGAAACACTGGTCCCAATATTGTCATTATAAATTGTTCCTCTTCCAAAACCCTCGCCCTATATATTTTCGCTGTCCATTCTCATCAAATTCTCTCTTGCTCTCTGCTTCCTGCTCGTATTTGCTGCCGATCCGAGAGTACTTCATCATGTTGGTCTACCAGGATTTAATCAGCGGTATTTTTTCTCTTCTTTTCTCTGTTTTTCATGTTCAATTTGATGATAAAGGTGTAATCTTTGGATTGTTCTACTTGATTTTGATGGGTTTTGGGTTCTGTGTAAAAATTCATTCGGTTTACGAATAAAGGTGTAAGCTTTATGGTTTTTTGTATAGTTTTTGATTGGATTGCTCTAGTGGATTTTGATGGGATTTTGTTGTTGATTTCTAGATCTGGGTTTTTCCTAGGATGTCTTGTGCATGATTAGTTGTTTTTTAATTTGGCTCTTTTGTTTTGGCGTAGTTTTCCAAACAGTTGTTTTAACGTTTTTAAAAAAATAATCGATTAGATGCCCTGTTTTTACAGTTTTACTTGGGTAATTGGATTTGTTGATTGAGTAATTTGAGATGGAGCTGTAGGATTAAAGCTTTGAAGTCTTTGGTGCATGATTTGGATGCTTATATTAGTGTTATTGTATAATTTGGTTTGAAGTTTGTATCATTGGTCTATTGTGGTTTATCTACTTTTGAAAGCTGAATAAATAGATAAGCAAATAAAGTAGATCCCCTTATTATTGATATCAGGTTGTATGTTTCACAGATATGATGTGTAATTAGTGTATGCTTCGTCTCTCTGGTGCAAGGATTTACTCAAGTTGAATAGATTGATAAGCTAATAAAATATATCCCTGCTTAAGATTGATGTCTGTATGATTCACAGATTTGATGTGTAGTTTGCATACGCATGTGCAAGAATTTACTCCTTGTGCTTAATCTTAATTAAATGTTTTATGCAGGTGATGAGCTTCTCTCGGACTCCTTTCCCTACAAGGAGCTTCACAATGGCATTCTGTGGGAAGTTGAAGGACATGTGAGGATTTAATTTGTCTCTTAGTATGTGCTGATTGCTGTTGTTTTGCTACTCACGTGTCCTTGACTACTTATTATCGTCTGTTTATTTCAGTGGGTTAGCAAGGATGCTGTCGATGTTAACATAGGTGCCAACCCTTCCGCAGAAGGTGGGGACGGTGAAGATGAGGGGGTTGATGACCAAAGTGTGAAGGTGGTCGACATTGTCGACACATTCAGGCTACAGGTTTGCTTCAGGCCCTTTATTCACCCGCAATTGTAATTTTTCTGTTTGACACTATGCTGAAATTCCACGCAATGCAGGAGCAACCGCCTTTTGACAAGAAGACTTTCGTTGCTTACATCAAGAAGTACATCAAGACGTTGACTCCCAAACTTGAAGGAGAGAACCTAGAGCTCTTCAAGAAGAACATTGAGCCCGCAACCAAGTTCTTGCTCGGCAAGCTTAGCGATCTCCAATTGTAAGTTCATAGTTCGATTGTGTTTTGATTTTGAATCACTTATGAAGTAATCACTCTGAAAATCTACCATAGATTGCAACAAATTGGTTGGAACATGAATCTGACAACCTTTGAAATTTACTTTATTTCAAAAATCACTCATGGAGCAATCACTTCTAGATTTGAACATAGATAGCAACAAACAATTTAGAACATGAATCTGACCTTTGAAATTCGAACATAGATAGTAACCAACAATTTGGAACATGAATCTGACCTTCG
The DNA here is from genome assembly GCA_032355605.1 of Rubia tinctorum. Lineage (NCBI taxonomy): Eukaryota > Viridiplantae > Streptophyta > Magnoliopsida > Gentianales > Rubiaceae > Rubia > Rubia tinctorum. The sequence continues at coordinate 480 of JAULKM010107395.1, read as the reverse complement.
GACTTTACTTTTGTTTGTAGTTTTGTTGGGGAGTCTATGCACGATGACGGAACCTTGGTGTTCGCCTATTACAAGGAAGGAGCCACTGACCCGACTTTCTTGTACTTCGGCGTTGGCCTCAAAGAAGTTAAGTGCTAGAGAATGGATATGGACTTATAGTCTATTAATGAGGGAGAACTGCGTTTGTTAGCCTTTTTTATTTCATTTTTGATCCGTTGCACTCTTTATCGGCTTGAGATTTCATCGTGCCCCTTTCCTGAATGTCATTCCCGAACCTTATGAATTAGAACGCTACACTAAGTTTAAAGATTCGGTTGCGTAATTCTCTTTGTTTTTCGTTGTTTTATCTTGCATGAATGCTCTCATTGATCTGATGGTGTGCATTTGCGACCTATTTGATGATGAGTCCGTCTCTTGAAAGACTGTCTTTCCATAAGTCATGGAAAGACCAAGGTTTAAAGTGTAAATTAGAAGAAATTA
>JAULKM010107384.1:0-23933 GCA_032355605.1 Rubia tinctorum | reverse complement strand
TCAACAATTACCTCGTCTCACGGAATCCTTATTACAAGTGACAAAAGCGATAAAATCGCTCCTAACTCTAGTAATAGGATTTCAAGGTAAAATAGAGTATCTAAAGCATAAAAGACTACCAAAATGAGTACAAAAGATCCCAAAATAACTATATAAAATGGACACACCAAGAACCTTGTGGCTCTACCAAAACAAACAACACTTAAAACATGCATCAGGCTACAACCGCTTAAAACTTTCACAATAACTACGATCTAAGGATCGTGGCCCCCAATAGCCACCACACTAGCCCTTATGAACAAGCCCCACGTGTATGCATGCCACCGAGAATATAGGAAGAAATGACTTATAAATAGCTAAGGGACGAAAAAGCCCAGGTAAGTAACAACAAAAGGAAGAGAATCATAGATGATCCGCCTCACGTAGGGTCGTAATCTTGTGGGAAAATTACCCGTGGAATGCTAGGTGATCAAAAATAGAAATTTATAAATGTTGCTCCCATAATCACTATTAACCAATACAAAGTAGCTAGTGGCAAGTCACGGGTTGTCCACAGAGATACTAGAATTTGAAGGTTAACTTTACAGAACCCATAATCATGCGTCATTCCAATTGGGTGTCGGAAATATCTAGTGAGTAATAATAGTTAAGGGGGGGGGGGATTGTGTCTAACAAACTACAGAGCATGCAAGCAAATAGATTAAAAACTATAATTAACTAGTCTTGGGGGGTATTTTCCTAACATGATCGATTAATGACTTTGATCCTAGATTATATTATATGTAAGATATATAAACATATCTCATACCCATGTCACATAGTGTGTATGAAGGTCAGGAATCCTAATGTTTGTCACATAAAGGTTCGTCGCTCCTCAAGAACCAACTCACTGCCTCCGAAATTAGGGAATTTGCATGAATCGACCTTTTGGATCCTCTCCTCATTCCCCATAATCTCACTCCCGATGCTAACACACCCCCCGCTTAAAGGAACTAAGCCTTACGTAGGTCACAACCGTTAGATACAAGAGTGGGGACAATACGTCCATGGTACAACACTATGGACAACAACTCTAGTCCTAGAGAGGCAAATGAATTGGCATCTCATATGAATCTAGGGTTTCCATGACCCTAGTTGCTAAAAAATAGAATTATTATATTTTGCGGTAAGCCAAGGGTTTCCCCTCGCTAGGAATTAGTCTAGTGCTCCTAACATGCAATCACACACACAACTAGCAAATTAAAATTAGAATCTAACGATTGGGTTAGTACTCTCAAGGTAGCATGAATGCACTCATCTCCCCGCTACTATCGAGCCAACAATATACCCAATCTAACACTCCCAAGATAGCATTTTAGCCTTGAACGATATTATAATATGCATGAATCTGTATATGAATCATAAAACATAACATGTCATAAATCTTACAAAAATGTAAACTACAAATCAAGTAAAATATTTATTAAAAATCTCAAAAGGTTAAAATCAAGTCATGAATACAAATATTAACCCAAGAAATAAACTAATCTAGAGACATTAAATCCAAAGAAATTATTGGATTTAATGCCATAAGGCAAAACTAGAGAAAATAAATTAAGAGAGGAGATAGCCCCTTCTTCCTACCTAATACTAGAATAATAATAATGACCAACTTATTAAACCTTAGGAGACTAAAGGTGGCTTATATAGTCTGTATGATTGTGTGGCTCGCGTCCTGGACCCGTGGTTTCTTCATTCTGAGTGTGCAAGCCGTGTAGGATTGCACGACCTGTGGTCTGGACTTCGTCTTCTCTGCACGAGCTTGGCACGGGCCATGTCAATCTTCAATCTTCCAAACTTAGCTCCTTTTCTTTGGCGCATCCATCTACTACCACGTGTTTGGCTTGTGCCCTTCAGTCTTCTACCATCCTTGTAAATGGCCTTTTACAATCTACGCTGATGCCTGCTGAGTGGACTTGGACTTTGCGTCGCAGCTTCGTTAAATTTTGCCTAGGTCGTTCATCGCGACCCTACTAGAGTCGGCCATGGCTCTGCGTCCGGCCCATCTAAATCATGACCAAATAATTTCATTTGGGCCTCATTTATCTTTGATAGAATTATACACCGCTGCCTGCGGAGTGGACTTGGACTCTGCGTCGCAGCTCCGTAAAATTCTGCCTAGGTCTTTCATTGTGATCATATTGGTGTCGGCCTGGGCTCTGCGTCAAGGCCTTCTAAATTATTAATGAACTCTTTCACTCTGGCCTCATTAATCTTTGTAATAATTATACATCGTTCCCTATTGAATCAATCGTGACTCGACGCCGCAATTCCGTAAAATTCTGCCTAGGTCGTTCATTGCGACCCTTCTGGTGCCAGCCTGGGCTCTGTGTCCGGGAATTTTAAATCATGACCGAACTCTTTTATTCGGCTTGATTAACCTTTTGAAAATTTTTACATCGATGCATGCTGAGCCGACCTAGACTCTGCGTCGTAGCTTCGTAAAATTCTGTCTATGTCGTTCATTGCAACCCTACAGGAGTCGCCATAGGCTCTGTGTTCGGGCCTTCTAGATAATGACCAAAATATTTTTTTGGCATCATTAATCTTTGTTAGGATTTAACGCTGTTGCCTGCTGATTAGACCTGGACTCTGCGTTGCAGTTACGTAAAATTCTGCTTGGGTTGTTCATTGCGACCTTACTAGCATCAGACTAGGTTCTACATCCGGGCCTTCTAAATCATAACCGAACTATTTTGTTTTGTCCTCATTAATCGTTGACATAGTTATACATTGATGCGTGCTGAGCCGATTTGGAATTCGCATCGTAGCTCCCCAAAATTTTGCCCATGTCTTTCATTGCCACCTTTCTGGCATCGACATGGGCTTTGCGTCCGGGCCTTATAAATAACGACCGAACTCTTTCATTTTTCCTTCATTAATATTTGATATAATTATACATTGCTGCCTGCTGAGTCGACCTAGACTCTGCGTCGCAGCTCCATAAAGGGTCGTTCATTGCGAACCTATTGACGTCGACTTAGGCTCTGCATACGGGCCTTCTAAATTATGCCCTAACTCTTTCGTTTCAGCCTTATTAATATTTGTCATAATTATATGTCGCTTCCTGCTGAGTCAACCTGGACTCGCAACTCCAAAAAATTCTGCCTGGGTTGTCATCGCGACTCTACTGGCGTCGGCTTGGGCTCAGCATCTTTGCCTCCTAAGTCACTACCAAACTCTTTCGTGTCAGCCTCATTAATCTTTCACAGAATTATATGCCAATGCATGTTGAGTAGACCTTGACTCTGTGTCGCAGCTCCGTAAAATTCTGCCTGGGTCGTTCATTGCGACCCTACTAGCATCGGTCTGGACTCTAGATCTCGGCCCTCTAAATCATGACCAAAATCTTTCGTATTGGCCTCATTAATCTACGTCATAATTAAACGTCAATGTTTGCTAAGTCGACTTGAGCTCTGCATCCCCGCTCCGTCAAATTCTGCTTGCGTCGTTCATCATGACCCTATAGGTAGGGGTAGGCGTCGGGTCGGTTTAATCGATTTTCAGTTTATTCGGTTTAGGTTATTCAGTTTTGCCTCTAAAAATCCCAAAACCAAATCCAACCAAAATAACCCGAATAACCCAAATTATCCAAACTGAATTCGGAATTCGGTTTTGGTTTGAAACCGAATTCAACTCGAATAAACCGAATTGACTATAATTTTTTACAATAATTATTAAAATCAAATAATTTAATTTAAAATAAAATAAAAATATGTAATCTAATTTCTACATCATCAAAATCAATTTTTTCAAAATAAAAATCCAACAAGTACAATAAAAATTCAACCATAACAATTTTAGCATTACATTTAAGATTAAAGAAAAATAGTTCATTTTAATATTCATTTTTCAAAACCTTCACAATCTTCGAGCTTTCAAGCACTCCACATTCACCTTCACCTTCACCTTCAAGGACTCCACAAATTTAATTAATGTAACTGGTGTTATTTACGTATTACCCCCAAACTTACTTAGGGTTTAGAGTTTGGGATAATTTTTTAAATATAAAGATTGGTCCTCCAACATTAATTTATTTTTTAAAAATTAATTATTATATTTATTTAATTATAATTTGGTATTTGGTTCGGGTTTCGGTTTGAATTTTACTATCTAAAACCGATCCAAACCATGTTCAAAATTTAGTTTATTCAATTCGGATATCCGAAAACCATATATTAAATTCGGTTTAGATTACTCAAATTTGGATAATTCAGTTTTCAATTTGGTTTTCAGTTTTTGGTTTTTTTCCACCCCTACCTACAGGCGATGGTCTTGCCTTTGCGTCCGAGCCTTCTAAATCATGACCAAACTCTTTTGTTTTGGCCACATTAATCTTTGACCAAATCATGACCAGACTCTGCGTGGCAGTTTCATAAAATTCTGTCCAGATTGTTTCCGCCTCATTAATATTCAACATAGTTATACATTGTTGCCTACTGAGTTGATCTAGACTCTGCGTCACAGCTCTGTAAAATTCATCTTGGGTCGTTCATTGCGACCCAACTGGAGTCGTCATGGGCTCTGCATCAGGGCCTTCTAAATTATGACCGAACTCTTTTGTTACAGCATCATTAATCTTTTTAATAATTACATATCGCTTCCTGCTGAGTCAACATGGACTCTGCATCACAGTTCTGTAAATTCTACCTGGGTCGTTAATCGCGACTCTACTTGCGTAGGCCTGGGCTCAGCATCGTGTCTTCTAAATCATGACCAAACTATTTCGTTTCATTCTCATTAGTCTTTGATAAAATTATATGCCGCTACCTGCTTAGTTAACGTGGACTCTGCGTCGCAGCTCCGTAAAATTCTGCCTGGGCCGTTCATTGCGACACTACTGGAATCGGCTTGGGCTCTACGTCCGGTCCTTCTAAATTATGACTGAACTCTTTCGTTTCGGCCTCATTATCTTTGACATAATTATACATTATTGCTGGCTGAGTCGACCTAGACTCTACGTCGAAGCTCTGTAAAATTATGCCTGGGTCCTTCATCACGACCCTACTGGCGTAGGCTTGGGCTCTGCATCTGGGCATTCTAAATCATGACCGAACTCTTTCATTTTGGCCTGATTAATCTTTGATAGAACTATATGTCACTACAAGCTGAGTCGACCTAGACTCTGCATCACAGTTTCGTAAATTTCTACCTAGGTCGTCTGACAAGAACCTTCACTTCTCTGACTGTCGGCAGGAAGGGATAATTGTCATTTTTTCTCGTTTAATGTTCTAAGATCGAATGTATTCGATCTTTTTTTAAATTTTATGTGAATGAGTTAGTAGGGAAGACATTTTCTCAGCATTGCTCTTTCTTTCTTGCTTACTTTCTTTACCTTGCATCAGCCTGAAGAAGCTGGCCTGCAGGTTCATGATCATCGTAAACTGAGATTTCTTATTTTGGCTTGATGTTCTAGGTCTACGAGTCTCTTGTTGTCGTGAACCAGAGACGCTTATCTTCTATATGAGGTGTGATTTCTTTTTTTTCCTGCATGTGTGGGTCAGGTGTGTTTTTTCCTCCATTAATGCAATCCTTCTCTTTTTTTTCTCTCCCTCTCTCCCCCTTTCAGTTTAAAAAGGGGGGGGGGTCATTTTAAGTTATTTCCAAACAACTATTTCCGTTTTTCTTGAGGCTGATATAAAGTGGCCCTGCCTGAATAGGCAAGGGGTTTATCAGCGTCCTGTTTGAACATGCTGAGGGGTGATTATTGCTCTGCCATTTTAGACTGAGGGTTAATCTGCACCTTGCTTTAGCATGCTGGTGGCTGAACTTTCTTTTCCTGAGTCAACTTATCGACCATGCTGTGATGCATCAATATAAATGGCAAAAACATGTAAATAGAATAAAAACTTATACGAATTATTCTTTTCGGAAACCATACGTACTGTCTTTATCTTTGAATTTCATGACAAAAATTGCACATATAATTTGTTTGATTACTAACACATAGCATTTATTGTCGTACTATGCAAGTGAACAGTTGTATGTTTCAGACCTTGGTGGTTGATGATTCAGCCTACCTTGTCAGGTGGATGTTTCACTGTTTGTTTCCGCTTTACACTCCAACCCCTGTGCTTGTGCTGCAACATCGTGATCCATCCTGCAGTCTGGTGGCTATTACGTGCTAGAGCTACTTGTTTCAGCTTGGAAATCTAGCATGATCGCTAGAGTCTATCATGGGGCCGGAGCTATTCCTTTGGCCTATTTTGACCTGGCCTGCAAATCGTTGGCTGCTTGAGCCAGAGTTGCAATTTTGGCCTAGGTTGGGCTCATTATTTGATGGCTATGATTGTGCCCAGAGCTTTTTCCTTTGCATGTAGGGGAACCGACCTACAATTGTGCTGGTTGTTGGAGCTAGCACTGCAACTTTAGCCTGGGCCAAGCTCTTCTTTTTCTTTTGCTTGCTAGAACCCGGCCTGCAATTGTGCTGAGAACTGGAGCCAGCACTAAAACTTTATCCAGGATCAGGATTGTTAATCGATGACTATGGTTGTGGATGGAGATTTTTCCTTTGACAGTTGGGACCTGGCCTACAATTGTGCTAGCTGCTGGAGCCAGCATTGCAACTTTAGCCTGGGTCAGGCTTGTTACTCGACGACTATGTTGTGGCCAGAGCTTTTTCCTTTGCTTCTTGGGGACCCGACCTACAATTTGCTGGTTGTTAGAGCCAGCATTGCAACTTTAGCCTGGGACAGACTTTTCTTTTTCTTTTGCATGTTGGGACCCGACCTGCAATTGTGTTGGTTGTTGGAGTTAGCACTACAACTTTAGCCTGGATCAGGCTTGTTACTCGATGGCTATGGTTGTGGACGGAGCTTTTTCCTTTGTCTGTTGTCATGTAAGACTAAATATTTCATGTTACGTGAATAACGCCAACATGTGTTAGTTTATATGATAACATAAGACATCAACTCTTTTCCATAATGCTAGAATGAATTGAATGAATAGCGAAGGCATGTAAATACACAATAACTCTTGTAAATAAATCTCGGGGAGAAGATAAGAAAATTTTAAAGCGATATCATTCCTTCAATTTCAGAGCTTCCATTTAAAGTAATACCATTCCTTCAATGCCATGGCCCTGCCTGAGCGAGCTGAGGGGTTATTGTTACTTTGTCTAAACAGGCAAGAGGTTGATCATTTCCCTGCATCAACAAGCCGATGGATGATGACTTCCCTGTCAAAGCTAGCTGAAGACTAAGCTTTCTTTGTCGAAGCATATCAGGTCATGACCCTGTCTTTCATGAGGTTAAGGGTGCCTTGTTTATCGTTTTTACTGCCATACCTGTACAATTAAGAATTTCATGCTAACACTCCCGCCTTAGCGGACATTGCTAACACACATTAGTTTAATAATAATCATAATTCTAATTCACAGTGGGTGTTATTGTTCACCCGTACAAGGTATGCAAGTGTAAGTAGCATTCATATGCATAATTTCATAATAACATGTACAATTGTGCCACGTTTTCTTGAGGATGCTACGTCCTGGCCCCAACAAAATAGGAAAGAGGGTTGAGTTTTCTCTGGCGATAACCCTTCAAAACCTTACCTTGTTCGTGCAGGCTGAGGGGTGATCCTTACCTTATCCTGTTTTACAAGCTGGTGGGCTGGCTGATGGCTAAGTTTCTTTTGTCCTAGCATGTTAAGTTGTGTACTTTCCTTTCATGGGGTTAAGGGTATTTTTCTTGTAATTTTATTGTCAGACTTGTACAACTAAGCATTTCACGCTAACATATCTCAATTTAAACAGACCATGCTAGCATGCATTAGTCTAAAAGGTTTTATTATTTATCAATTCTTTATTTTTAGTTTCTTCAATAAACATCCATTACAAGAGTAACTTTATTAACCATGCTATCATGCATAAATATAAATGACAAAGGCATGTAAAATATAACAGACACTTGCACGAATCCCTTTTTTTCTTTTCGCTCATCATGCATAGTGTTTTTAGTTTTGGATTTCAACATGATAATCTCATATGCAATTTGTTGAATTACTTTCTTAATAGCATATACTAATAACGTATTTGGTAGTATTATGCGAATAATTCTTTTCATGGAGCTATGTGATTCTGCACGAAACTTATTTATGTATGTTTCTACTGAGAGACATGCTGATGTTATTATTTTAAGAGAATAATTATACTTCTAACCTTGTCAGGTGATGATAGAGGCATACTTGCCCTGTGGATGCTCCACCGCGTGGCTGTGCTTGAGGCTTTGGTTGTTCCTTGCACTCTGGCTGAGCTGCAGTGATGTGGCTGTGCTCTGCCCTACACAATGCTTGCTCTAAATTGTGCTTGCCCTGGGCTCTAGCGAGACTTGTTGCTACACCAGATATTAGCTCTTTGTGCATTATCTGAAATAAGGAGAAAAAATTAGGGCATAGTAATAACATTATTACTCTTTTTTCTCCCCCCTTTAAATTTTTACGAAAACAGAGTTTCCTTTGTTTTTTCTCTTTTCTTTTCTTTATTTTCTCTCTCTCTCTCTCTTTTCTTTCTCTCTTTTCTTTTCTCTCTTTTCTCTTCTCCTCATTTATTTTTCTCGTTCTTTTATCTGCTTTCTTCTTTGCTTTTTCGATCTGCTTTCTCCTGTACTTTTTCTTCTTTGTTTTTATTTCTTCTCTACTCTTTAATTTTTTGATCTGCTTTCTTCTTTTGCCCCTGTAGCTCTCACCATTCTGAACTTTCGCCAGAGAAAGCGAACCGGGTTGAGGAGGTCATCGACATCGGATCGACTAGCGGCGTCGATGAAGGAGGGGGTCATCAGAGACCTCGCTCTCACTGATGGACAAGAGATAAGAGTTCATCCACCTCTTTTCTGTGAGACTACAGACTCGTCGGAGAAGACCCGTCAGGGCCGAGATGTTAACGATCATCAGCCTACTGGTGGAGGGGTTAATTCACCGAAGATAATATAGTCTGAGTCCGAGTTAAATTGACGAGATTGCTAGGCGGATTCGGCGAGTTGACTGGGTCAACTCCTCTGACCCAGTAACTGAGCGGACTCGGCAGGTTGATTGGGCAGACTCGATGGAATCGGCTTGTTAGCTGAGCGGACTCGACAGACTCGGCGAGTTGACTGGGTCAACACCTCTAACCCAGTTATTGAGCGGACTCGGCGGGTTTTAGTGGGCCAAGTTTTGGCACTCTGAACCTGTTAAACTTGAACAAGGGATAAGAGGATTTTTGGTTATTTCGAGTAAGAGAACGATAAGCTGCTGAGAATAAATGCTTTTTATGCTTGCATGTCTCTGAGTGTTCTTCCCCTTTCAAAATGGAAATAATAAATTGTATGAACAATAAATGTGTTTAGCTGAGCAAATGTGTTTGGCATGGTTTGTGTACAGGTTTGTTTGAGCACCATCTGTTGGCTGCGTGGATCTTGATGTCAAATCCCCACATACGGCGCCAATGTTAATTCCAAAATTTGTCGTGGGTTTGGCCTGAAGCTGATTGTCTTTGGGGTGGTGGAGCTATTGGAGAAGCTCTGATAGGGCCCCCTATGCGGGCCTAATTCCGGCATGATTTCAGCGTAGATGGGTACCTGTAAAATAGCACAGGTCACTTATGGCGGGCGGTGTGCGACTGCGCCCTCTCTGATGCCCAAGTCAGGTCGGATAAGTGGGTGGGGAGAAGATGGTGCTACAGTGTAATGGAGGTTTTAGTAGAACATATCTCTCTGATAACTTTCCCTCCTCTTTTATAGTTGTAGGGTTTAGTCTTTCTTAGTTTAGATACTAGGCATTTGGGCATGTAGAATAGGAAGATGGATCTTTCAGCCCTTACATTATCACTCTCCAAATTCTTTGTGCAAAATCACATCGCGGAAAGAGATGAGAAGAATCCTCCTCTTCTTGTCCACAACACTTGCATATTGGACCTGAAGATATTTTTCTTCTGAATCTATTCCTCTCTGTTTAGGTAGTGCATTAGTTGCCAATGTCCAGATGAACACTCGGATTTTGTGGAAGCTTGAGATTCCAAATTTACACCACAGTTTTCTCCTGTTTGTGAGGAATTATTTGTGCTAGACCCTTGCTGCTGTAGATCCCTCGTAGTCACATGATACCCTTTTTAACTGTATACTTCCCATTGTTTGTTTAATCTCCACAAAACCTGGTCTTCACTCTCCGGCGGATTGGCTAAATGTATCGCTAATATATTGGGGACCATGTGATCATGGAAGATGGCTCCTGTTTCTGCTGTTATATATTATTAAGATGAATCGCCGGATTCTGTGGTCTTGGAATATTTATCTGGCTAGGAATCCATTGCTCCTGAACCTTGATTCTGTTTCTTCTTACTACTCTCCATCCTAAGTTTTAACATCTTTCGCCCATAATATAGACCTCCAGCCCCAAGAATCCCCATTTCTTGGACTATTTCTTCTCAAATCTCTACCTCTTATATTCTTGACATTTAATATATTTTTCTAACTTTTATAATTTTATGTTTTCATTTTAATTGACGTGTCTTAGTTTTTCATCCTTTCATTTTCATAATTAATATTGTTGTTTCCTTTTTTGAATATTAGATTATTATTTATTATATGCCTTATTGTTTCAATAGTGTGAATTGATTTTTAAAATTCTAATGTTGATATTTAATTTTTTTCGATATTGGTGTCACGTTTTGTTGTGCACTATGATGTTTTAAAATTAATTATATTTTAGTGTTTTCATTTGATATTTAACTTTTAAATTTTTTATGTGTATTTTAGTGTTTTTATTTGATGTTTATCTATTTAAATTTAATATTTATTTAGTATTATTTTATGTTTAACCATTTTTAATTTGATGTGTATTTTAGTGCTTTTATTTTATGTTTATCTATTTCAAATTGACAATTATTTAATGTTATTGAATGTTTAACCATTTTTAATTGAATGTGTATATTTTAGTATTTTTATTTGACATTTATCTAATTTATTTATATATAATTTTATTTTATGTTTAACTATATTTATTCGATATGTAATTTTAGAGATTTTATTTGAAGTTTAATTATTTTCATTTGATGTGAATTTTATTATTAACTATTTTAATTTGACTTTAACTATTTGTATTTAATGTGTTATTATTTAAATTTGACTGTTTGGAGGGCCAATCAAAGTAAATGGTCAGGCCCAAATTGTCAGACCAGACCCAAATCCCACTCATTCAAATTGTTGTGGATAAATGAAAATTTGAAAACCCAATAACCCATCAGTAACACGGATTCAAACTCGACAATTTTTCTTTGAATGATCGGAATTCCATCGCCGAATCTTAAGAATTCGTACCCGTCCACTACTTCATGGAAAATGCCTCCTGGACATTCTTGATACTGTTAAGAGATCTCGGATAGGATATGTTGCTTATGATGAAGGCATGCGAAGACCTCCTAAAATAGCATAGGACTGAGTTATAACATTACAATTATAGACCTTGGATTATTTTCGCGATGAAGAACAAGACCTCCTGGGCATTCTTACACTATAAGAAGGTCACGGTTCGTAGGATCTTGGTACATTCTCCACATTCAATTATTTTTTAATAATTATGTAAAATACAAGTGTGAAAATATAAATAGGACAGTAGGAGTATACCCTTGTCCTCCTTTTTTTTTTATAAGAAAAAAGATTCTTCACAATCCAATCCCAAAAATTCAGTTGAAAAAGAAAAAAAAGAAAAAAAGAGGGAAAAGAGAGTTTGGACTGGCGCTGGAGCGTGGAGCATTGAGTGGACAAAATGTTTGGCTGTGACTTGTGAGCGGAGAGAGAAATAGGAAGTAAATGATAATCCGGACGTGACTGTAGCACGGATTGGCAGCATTCTACGCTGCTGCCTGCAAGCCTTCAGTGCGGCACATGCCCGAGATGCGTGCTGACTCTCTACCCATGTGCCCTCCTCTACTGCTCCGCTCTCGTCTTCTTCCAAGGCACGTGTAATGGTGAGACCGAACTAATTCGGATCAATTTATTAAATAATTAATTTCTCTTTTCAATAATAGCATTGATCCCAAAATTAAATCACATTTTTTTTACCCCTCACAGTGGTTGAGACATTTCTAAGTCCACTCTATAAATCTCACTTGATTACTTCTATCATACTCATTAATTTTATATTTAATTTATATAAATTTACCTAACAAAATAAATTCAAATGTGAAATTTAATAATGCACCTATATTTTTTAATTGGATTTTATTTTTTAAAATTTCATTTTCAAAATTAATTTCAATTTCAATTTTTTATTTTATGAACAATAATTAAAAAGAACCATATATTTTTAAAATAATGTAACTTTGATTTTTTAAAAGATCCAAAATTTAATTTATATTTTAAAAAACAAAAAACGGATTTTTTTGTTTGCAAATGTTTCCATTTTTTGAATTTTTAAACACTAAAAAATAATTTTCAGAAATTAAAAAATCCATTTTTTTAAAAAAAATTGTTGGGACACGTGGCACCACTATATTGGGCCACGTGTCCCAATCTGATATTAAAAATGGGGAACAAGAGAGTGCTACGTGGCCCAACCACAAGGTGCCATGTGGCACCCAAGTTAAATAAATCAGGCGCGGACCAGCTGGGACCCCACGCACGTGCTCTGCTGCAGAAGGAGTCAGGAATCCACGGGCTGCAATTTCTAGCCGGCTTAATCTCCCTCTCCAAATGAAGTCCGAAATTGAACCCCACTGTGGAAATTTCCCGTCCCAATTTCATCTCAATTTCTAAGTAAGCCCGAAAGGGAGCCCCACGGCACATGCTCTAGGCCCCGAAATAGCATAAAATAATTTTCAAAAATTTTAAAAACTCTGTTTTTTTTTTTGGTTGGGACACGTTGAACCTTCAGATTGGGCCACGTGTCCCAATTAACTTCAAAAAAAAATTAAAAAGAGGAACAACGGGTGCCACGTGGCCCAAACATAGGGTGTCACGTGGCACATTTGGTCAATAAAATATGGCGCATCACTCTCTATCCCCCATGTCCACATGGTTCATCTGAGAAAGTCAAATTTCGGCCGGTTGGAATTTTCCAACCCAACCCCGCGGTTTGAATCAATTCAAACCGCTTTCAACCCCATTGTGGGGATTATTGTCCCTATTTGATCACAATTTTTTATTCAGTCCACTCCAAAACCTACATTTACATGCTCAAAGAGCAAATACAATGGGGGGTAGGAGAGAGAAGTTTGTATATTTTGGTCTAATGGTATTGTGCTATATGTTTTTCTAATTTGTATTTTTTGCTCCAATGGATTTAAATTGATAAAACACAATTATCTCAAAAAATTAAAATATAAAAATGATACCAAAATTCTTGAAACAATTTTCTCTATAAATAGATACCAACATTCTTGATTCATTTCTCACATCTCTTCCAAGTTCTACTTTCATCTCGTTCAATTTTAAGAAAAAATTTATATTTCTATGGATATATTAATATATATATATATATATATATATGTGTAAACATATATATACACATAACATTCAAAATATATATGTTGTAGTATATATTAGATTGTAGAAAACTACACTCACCAAAACTCTTTTCTGCAATTTAACTCCATCATCATAACTCAATTTCACATCAAATTGTCCCCACATCACTTTCTTTTTCTTTCACGCATTTTTACAAAAAAAAATTGAAATGAAACTCATGATGATTAAAAACCGATCTTTTCTACCAGTCACTTTTTTTACTACTCCAATTTCTCATGCTCACCCACCCATTCAATGCTTACTCCGTATTACTTACGTACCGTTGCACTGTTCATGGATATTCTACGATCCCGACTAGAATATTCTTGTCTTCTTTGATTTTATCTTTAATGGCACGTATTTCTCGGTTGATGAGGGCCATTTTTAACCACGACTTTCTATAGGTCTAGATTTTCATGCAATTTCAATTACTTCAGCCCACTTTAACTAAAACTAATTTATTTTAAATAAGTTACTATTTTATTTATTATTAAATACCATATATTAGGGTAGGAGGTTTGACGTACGCCTAAATCTTTATTAATATATAATTAGTGGAGTACCATCGCTAGTTGCCCGATATCATTAATTAATATATTGAGATAAATTTTTATTTAAAATTTTAAAATTAATTTATCTAAGAAAAATTATATGAATTATGAGGTGAATTAATTTAGTTAGAAACTGTTAAATATTGAATACAATAAAAATTGATTATTTTTATAATATTTCATTCAAACTAATTATTTATATGTTGAGATTCATTTTAAAAGTTTATCATAAATATATGTATCTCATTGCAATAAATAAAAGTAAATATCAAATGACCTTATTAGTCTCACTAATTATAAACTGCTCTCATTTAACAGTTAGTCAGTCCAAAACAAGACTTTGTCATATATAAATAAATAATATGTATACACATTTCTATCAAAGTAATCTATCATTGTATAAAAAAACTCTGAATATTTTGTTATTTCAAATTATATTTTTTTGGATTTTCTTCAATGATATACATATAGTACAATGAAATATTTATGGGTTTAAATATATATATATATATATATATATTTAGAAGTTATATAATTTTACATGTTATGATTGATTATATATAGTAAAGAATTAAAATCAGCAACATATTATAATATTATTTGTTAACAAGTTACGGTTGATTATATATAGTAAAAAATTAAAATCATTAACATATTATAATATTAGTATGTTCACTACAAAAAAAAGTTCAGTAGTGACGCATATTTTGTGACAGTTAAGGAAATGTTACAATATTTTCTTCACCTTCAGGTGTCACTAAAATATTTGTGACATGTGTACATGTCACTAAACTTAATTACTACACCAATTCATGTCACAAAATCTAAGATATTTTTAAATTGAACTACATGTTAAAGCGTTACAAAAAAATATAATGATGTTTCAACGCATCACAATATTTTATTGACACGCTAAATAGAGGTACTTCACAAAGCGTTACTAATAATTTTAGCGACACCTTTAAATGCCATGAATGCTCCAAAAATGCGTCACTACTAGAAGTTTTTTTGTTGTAGTGGTTATTTTTAGACAAATTTGATTTAGTGTAGTCAAAATAATTTTAATATCTCCGCTGGACAGAAATAAAAAATTTCTATTATATGGTGTTTGAGATGAAAGATACAAATAGAGAAATAGAGAGGGAGGCTAAATATCTTTACTCCTAAAAAAGATTGAAGGATTCGCAAATATTCATAAACCTATCACAAACTAGAAGTCAAATATCAACAAATTTGTTGAAATATCTAAGTACAGAATTGCAAATCCCTAATACAGTATTTGCACCTAACCTAGGGCACTGAGCGTGCGTCTAGGTCGATCATCGTTTTGATGTTCTTCGATAAACCAACAATATCATATGCTCTTTCCTTCCCAGATAAAATGGTTCAATTGAATTTTTATGATTCTCAATGATCATATTTGACCATCAATATTTCTAGCTACATACTACAATTTTGCATAAAAAATTGATATTTAGAAAATAAATGTTAAAATTAATCTAAAAATATCTGAAATGATAGATATTTTTATTATATACTCAAAGTCTGGAAAGTTTGATTTCGATCAAGCAGTTGAGCCATTTTATCCAGGGCGGCGGAGGCAGTAATATATTTACCTTTGTTGATCTCGTTATCTTTACAAGTGAACCCTCTACACCGCTGGGCTCTGTAAAGATACGTATGATCATGAAGTTGAAAATTTTAACCTTCCATCATATTTGTCTAAGTGTACAACAGCAGGTCCAAGGGATTTTAAAGTCTCCGCGTACCATCTTTACTAGCAGCAAAGAATCACATTAAATCTCCAAGTTTATGAAATCCTACTGTGCTGTAAGTTCCCCCATATAAGAGGGCCTTAGCTTCTACTTGATAATCTCTGAATATAAGACCTGCTCCAAGCAGTCCATTACTCAATGATGAACAATCAGTGTTCAGTTTCACTAATGTTGTTACCTTGTTTTCTTTTTCCTATATCCCAGCACACATTTAACACCCCCCCAACCAAGAAAGATGCCATTATACAGTAACAGAACTTTTTTTTGAATAAGTGTAACATCAGGATTGTTATCATCATAAATGAACTCATTTCTTGAGCACCATACGTACCAAATGACAATGCAAGGAAGAATTCTAATAGGATCAGCAACAGTATGACTTTTGGCATTCAGATTATAGTAGAAAAGGTATTTATCCCACTTATACTCCCTCTGGTTTCTTAACATTTGTCTCCTTTCCATTTTGGGTTGGTTTTTTTATATTGGCTCCTTTCCATATTTGGCAAATCCTAGATTGTTACATCCACTCAATTTACTTTTTGTATTTTCAATGCAATCCTCACCATTCATTTCACTCTTTGTTAAAAAAAGTGCCCAAAAGTAGGAGCCAATGTTAGAAAACCGGAGGGAGTATGTAAAGTCAGGAGAGACAATGTAAAAAGTAGTGTCAATTGTAGTCCACAATTTCCTAATTACTAGGCACTGACTAAATGTACGAAGCAATGTTTTAGATTCAGTTTTATAGAAAAACAACATTTAGATGGTAAGTGGAAAGAGAAATCCTCCAATACATCTTGGAAAGCAATTTGTCTATTAAGGATTCTCCAATTTAGAACACTGGTTTTGTGAGGTAAAAAAATTGGACTACAGATGTTTAAAGGAGAGAACTTTCATTTTCTTTTGTCTTAGTATTTCATAGGCTGGTCTACTTGTGAAATTTCCTTTCTTTGTTGGAGTCCAAAATAAGGTGTGATTGTAGTCAGGGAATAAAGTAATTTCAGCATTAAGTATATTTAAAACCTGATCACTGAAACCAATTTTTAAATATTTTAGTATCTCAGTCTAATTATTAGTAAACTGTGTGATGGTTAAATCAGGAAATGTGAATCAATGTTTTTTGTCCATCGGTGATTTAGTTGTCCCAATCCAATTGGCATACCAGAAGGATGAGCTTCATTCCCTATCTGAAAGAAGGAATGTTCAAAAGCTAATTCTTGAATTTCTTTAACTCTTTTCCAGATTATGGAGATTTTAGAATTACTGGGCAGAGGCCACATTGTTTTTCCCAAAGAGATATGCATGATTGTAATTTCCACTAGGGTTTTATAGAATAAAACTTTTGGTCATTATATGTATATTTTTAAACCCGGTCTATTTTCCTCCGTTGCAAAGCATAAGTCGGAATAGGATTTCCAGATTTTTCTATTTTGGTGGTTAGGATCAGTAGAGTTCCATAGAAATTTACAAACAGCTTATGAAGTTTGTCAATTATTCCATTTGTATGTTTTAAAACTGTAAGTATATGAATTGGAATGGTGGCTAGAATATGCTTTATAAGTGTTATTCTTCCAACTTGGGAGAGTGTTTTGTTAATTAATGAATTTAGTCTCAGGTTAATGTAGCCTAATATTTGAAGCAATCCCATTAACTTTTTAATCCCATAATTTGAGTATTTCATTAAGATAGCAGTATCATCTGCAATGGATAAGTGAGTTACATTTATCATGGACTGAGGCAATTTGTAGTATCCAATATTGGAATACTAGAACAAGAATTTTTATGTTTCTTGAAAAACCTTTTGCCAAGAGGGTGAAAACAAAGGATATAGATGAATTCCTTTCTTTAATCCTCTGGAAGCTCTGAAATAGCCATTAGGACTTCGATTGACTAATAATGAGAAATGAGAAGCACTGATGTTACCCATTATTATGTTTTTCAAGTGGGATGTAAATCCTATTTTAATTAATATATTTGATAGAAAATCCCAGGATGCTCTATCAAAAGCTTTCATCACATGACAAGCTTTATGATAATGTTGTATCCATTGTTTTTATTGTGATAAAAATTAGTTAACTCTTGCATTAATAAGACACTGTCTGCTAATTCCCTTCTTGAAACAAAAGTTGTTAGTTCAGAGAGATGATCTCATTCATAATGAGTTTTAACGTTGATGCAATTAGTTTAGAGATTCTTTTGTTAATAAATTTACATAAACTAATAGGTTTATAATCTTTGATTGAGAACCAGCCTTCTCTTTTTGGTATTAAAACTATTAAAGTGGAAGTTATGGATTTAGGGATTGTGATTGGTTCAGGAAATCCTTTACTACCAACAGGAGGTCCCCTTTATTGATCTCCCAACATTCTTGTAAAAGAAGCTTGGGAATCCATCTGCCCCCTTTGGTAGAGGACCCATTCATTGAGTTTATGATTCTAGAAACTTCTTCCATTGTTACTGTTTCAGTTAATAATTATTTTTAGTGGGATTTAATCAGTTCAAAAATATTTTCCAGAAGAACTGCAGTATTTATCCCTGTTGTGTCTTGATTTTCAGATGTAAGTAAATTAGACAAGAAGTTAACAGCTTCATTTCCAATATCTATAAGGGTCTGTATCTAATTACCCTCAACATTTTTAATTAAGGATATTTTATGACTTTTATTCTTAGCTTTAACAATATCATGGAAATGCTGAGAGTTAGTGTCCCCTTCATTTAACCATTTGATTATTTCTTTTTGTTTCCAGTAAGAATATTGGTTTAAAAAAGCATGTGTGTAATAGGACTTTGCTGAATTAAAATCATTTAGTGTTGTTTTATCTTCCATGTCTTGAGATCTTTCTCAGATTTTAATGGGGTCTCCTCAGCAGTGGTTATTTTTCAAATATGTTACTGATGTGCACCATATAGCATGCGTTAGACGATGCATTTAACATATTTATTATCATCTTTTGTTTTGTTAATTGCTAGTTTTAGTTAAGTTTACACTTACACGGGGGGTTTAGACGACCATTATTAGTTTTCTTGTCTAAATCACAATTTTTGTAGAATTAATTGAAGCTAATCAACACTTTGTATTCACGGGCACCTAGATCTTCCTATGTGATCTCATTAGTAGGTTGCTCGTAAGTACTTTTTCATTATCTTTTGTAGAAGGTCATTCGCGAGGTTGGTAGTAGATATTTTAAAGCCAATCGCAGGGATGGTAGAAGATATCGAAGGTCATTCGTAAGGATGGTAGTAGATTGAAGGCCACATAATCTAAAGTGTGTTAGTAGATGAAATTGAGGTTAAGAAAGGCAGATTCAAAAATCAACAAGGCCAAGACCAAAAGACAAGAAGCGGAGGAATCGTAGTCCAAGAGTTGACGGATTTTTGGGAGTGATACGAGAAGAATCATCCCTTGAGGTTGGAACCATTGGAATTTTCTTCTCGATCGCTATAAAATTGACTACAAGAATACTCAAATCAGACCAACGGTTCATCCGTAGCGGAGCAAACAAGTTAGTCGGCTGAACCAGCCAAACCGACATGAAGAGGGCCTCGTGTAGATCTCACCACGGCCCGTTCCATGCAACATGGGCCGTTCCAGAGGCCCCCATCATGAGTCATTTTGGTCGGAAGGAGCCGTTTGGGCAATTTTGAGCGTTCATAGACCCTAGGCACGAACCGTTTGGTGTAAAACATCCCGAGACACCCCGATCCTTTTTGAGGCTAAGTATGGGCGCAGACCATTTCATTTCACACACTCTGTGCCATTTCAAGCCATCAATTCTAAGAACATCCCACGAGGTGTGAATAACGACACGGCTTGTTCCAAGATACTAAGCAAAATGAAGTTCCAGTCGACGGCTCGCACTAAGACACACGACCTGTGCTAGCACGAGGCTAACCGATTGACACGGCCCGCGCCAGGACACACGGCTCATGCTTGTACAATTCTAAATCATTCCAACATGGACCGTTCCAGGACACATGGCATGTGTCAGCATGAGGCTAACTGGCTGGCACGACCAATGCCATTTTGCACCCCTGCGCCGTTTGCGGCTGCTAGGGTTTTTTGGCCTATTTTTGGGCCCAATTTCCTACTTCTATATATAGGATTCTTTATTCTTCAAGGGTTAACTAAGTAGGTGTAATATAGATTTTATTTCTCTCTCTAGGTGGGAAGGAATATGAGAGTTCTCTCTCTCTCTCTAGAGTTCTTCTTCTATTTTCTTTTCTTTTCTTTCCTTTATTTTCCTAGGCGATGGCATTTAACTCAATATTTTCCATGGATCTATTTATTAGGGATAAGTTAATGAAACCTTGGGTAGTATTTGTATTCATGAATTGATTTATGGCTTTTTGAGATTTAGATTCTCCTATCTTAATTCCTATGATTTTTTGTGCTTGATTTGTGCTTTACCTTCTTTAGAGATTTATGCTATGCCATTATTATGATGCATCCATACATTTATCGTAATGTAATATCATGTTAGATGTCATTTCTATCTTGGGAGTGTTAGAATTATGGAGTAGGTTCAAGAGCACAGGTGAGATGAGTGCATTCATGTTACCTCGATGAAATATATTTACATGTGTTAAACCATAATTCTAATTAGATAGTCATGGCAGAGTAATCGCATGTTGGACAGTTGATTCGGCAAATTCCAAAGAGGGGAAACCCTTGGCTTACCCGATAGATTGAGCATAATTGTTTATAGCAACTAGGGTTGTGCCAACTTTTGAGTTATCAAAAGGTACCAATTCCTTTGCCTCTTTAGGCATAGGGATTAAAATCAATAGTGGAGTGTCCGGGATGAAATGCCCTTACTTTCATATCTAACGGCTGCAACCTACACGATACATTGCCCTTTTAGGCGGGCTTTGTTCCTCTAAGTGGGGGTATGTTAGCATTGAGAGTAAGATGATGGGGATGGTTTGCGGAGTCACTGGATTAGAGCGCATCCCTAATGGCGGAGATGGTGAGATAAAAATGTATTGGTGGTAGTATCTTGTGTGATAGACACTGGAAATATATGGCTATCTTCACACTATGTAACATAGGCATATGATATGAATGAATCGAGGATAAGAGCCATTTATTGTTCATGATACGAAAATACCCCCAAGTGCTAGTTTATATGGTTTCTATCATCGTTGATTGCATGCTTGTAGTTGATAGCTGAAAAATCCCCCTATGGTTATTTTACCAACAATTGTTATTCCTAATACATGGTTGGATTGGCGACCCAACCACAGTTGTGCGTAGCTAGATTCTAGATTCCTAACATCTCTGTAGACAACCCCGATACTTGCCACTATCTACCATTCTTGGTAGTATAGTAGTAGGAATGGGAGAAACATATAAATTTTATTTTTGACCCTTAAAACATGGACATACTCCTCTGGTGTGTTTAACGGCGCACTGGGACGGGGCGGGTCAAATTCTGGCACCGCTTCTGGGGATGTTAGTTTAACGGTCTAGGGATTAGCTTGCACAGTATGTTAGTTGAGTAATCAATGTTGGTATTTTGTTTGTTTGTTGCTTTCTGGAATAGGTATTTCTATTGTTCTTGTTGTGAACGAGAATCCTTGCACTACGATTTCGAGTTTGGTGTCTTTTCCTTGTTTTTCTTTTAGTTGAAAAAAATGTGGGGAGAAAGTACTCAACGGATGAAACTTTGAAGGTTGTATCATTATGGTCATCCTATGGAGTGTTGCTCTCAGTTGAGTGACTATGGGAGAAGAGAGGCTCAACAAGTGATATTTTGTAGGACATGTCATTGTGACCACCTTACAAAGTCTTGCTCTTGGATGAGCAAAAATGAGAGAGAGGTAGGAGTTGTTGGTTCCCAAGGCCGATGGGATAGAGTGTGGTACCCATACCATGATTTTCCAAATTTGAGGAGTGGTAACTCAAATTCGTGGTATGAAAATGCATTGAGAAACCAACACTTTGGGTTTGATAGTTGGCATTCACCGACTATACTTTTCCCCAAACCCGATCCCTATGAGTAGTTCCCAAATCGGATTATGGAGAAAATTTTCAAGCTATAGCTAATGTAACCAAGAGTAGTGAGTTACTCCAATCACAATTGCATAACGACATTAGAGATTTGGGAACTCAACTCTTATCAAACATTGAGAAAGTTGAGGGGCAAGTGAGTGATTTGATTGAAAGGGTGAGCCAATTAGAAACCCAATATTCCGAAAATGATCCATCCCTAGGTGAACTTTAAAATTTTGTAGATGAATCCAAAGGGAATGGTGAGTAGTTTGTTGAAAGTGAAGAAGTTGAAGAAAGGGTGATTATACTTAATTCATCATATTACATATTATCACCCCAACCTCCACCTATAGAACCAATTCCCACATTTTCAGAACCCTTAGAGGAAACCATAGAGAAGCCAATTGAATATGCTAAGCTTTCAAACAACATATTTCCTCTAAGGTTGACTCCTCCTCTATTGCATCTTCCTCATGGAAGATTGTTACCCCCACCTCTCCATTTTTGGTTATCTATGGAGGTGGGGTATAAACCCACACAATATGAATAAAATTAGGGTCATGCCAATGACCTTAAATGTACGAAGCTTCTTGGGAAGCAACTCGAACTTTCAAAAAAAAGTTTAGTTAGTTTTTTCAAAAATAAGTATTTTTGGTGTGTTTTCCTATTTTTATTTTTTGGTTTTGGAACACTATTACACTTGGTGTGCATGTTTGTTTTGTAGGAAGCACGTGATTTTTGGAGGAAATCTAGCAAATGAGGAGTCCAGCTCATGGACTACGTAGGCGTACATGTTTTGTGATGCTAAAAAATAGTGGACAAGAAGGAGAACCAAATCCCAAATTCATGGGGTGTGTAGATGTACACGACCCATGAAGCTCACATATTTTTCTACATGCAAATCACCATTCCTTCCCTATACCACAAAAATCCACTTACCCTCAAAATTCTTGAAACACACATATCAATACCTAAGAGGTAACTCTCCATTGTGATTCAATTATTTATTCAATTTGTGATGCATGATAGTGGTTGCAATTGAACTTGCGAGGTATTTTATTGGAGTGATGGTAGTATGTTGATTAAATTCCATGATTGTGCCACCAAGGGTAGATTTTAGTGTCATTTTTTCATTGTGAGTGCTTTCACATTTGCTTCCCTTGACATGCGTTCTATGATTGTTTATATGCATTGAGGACAGTGCAAGTTTTAAGTGTGGTAGCTAATAACTATTCTAAGAACATTTTGAAAATTTTGATTTTTTTTAAAAAAATGAAAAAATATATACGCGGCTAAGTCGGAAACCCGAAAGGGCAACTTAGAAAAAATAGGAATGAAAGTCAGGAACGTAGAAAGGCCTTGGTAAAAATGAGAGGCTAGGCCCGGTTAAGTTTGAAAACTTAGGCAAAAATGAGAGGTCATGTGGAAAAAGGTTAGATGGTGACCTCAACATGTGTGAAAGCCGGGATGAAAACCCGAAAGGGCTCCTAGGAAAAATGAGAGAAAATGGAGAAAATGGAAACTAAGTTGAGAACTTGTGGCATTATCCTTGGTTGTAACTAAGTCGAGAATCTTGAGTTATCTTTAGTTACAACCAAGTTGAGGATATTTGGGATTATCCTTGGTGGTTTTTTCGGCAACTCTTGGATTGCTTTTGGCGGTGCCTAAGTAGCCGGTGAAACAATTTCACTGGTTTTTTTGGGTAGCACCGATTTTATAAAACCGGTGCTAAATTTAGCACCAATTTTTTTCCCTATTAGCACCGGTTTTTGGAACCGGTGCTAATTTAGCACCAGTTAATTCTTAGCACCAGTTCTAAAAAATCGGTGCCAAAAATATTCAAGGATTAAAAAAATACCCCTCCTCTGTAAGCAGATGCGTCCAGAGGAGGGAAAAAGACCTAAAATAAATAATTTAGTAGAGCATTAATTTAATAATAATAATAATTTCACAAAATTGATAATATAGGAATATAACAAAAAAAATGTATGATACAAAATTAATAATCTATGTGACTAACATATCTATCCCATTGTGCAGCTCAAATCTACCTCTTCAACATTGATTGCCCTCTTGTTATCACCATTTTCGCTCTTATGCA
>JAULKM010107366.1:0-23934 GCA_032355605.1 Rubia tinctorum | reverse complement strand
CTTTGACTTTTGACAGTTGACTCAAAAAATGTTTGACCATTAATATCTTTAACTATGTACAATTAAAAATTATAAAAGATTAATATTATGAAAATACACATTAAGATGAATCTAACACTATGCCACATGATAATATCCTTACTTACATATCAATAGAATTTTATAGTTTAAATTAGTTAGTTTTGACTAAATGAATAGCACAAGTGCATCGACAGAGGTAGTAATTAATTTGTTGGGCAATGGTTCCTGAAATGAGAATGTCTTCTTTTAATTAGAAACAAGAAATATGATCCCTCTGCCCAGGATTCTGTATAGGGTGGAAGGAGTCTACTATCCAAGCCTCCATTCGTAAGTTTTGCATTGAGCAACGTGCTGCATAGTTTTTCATTTTCTTAGAGATGTTCTTTTCATCTGTTATGAGTCAGCATATCCTTTTAACTTGAAATTAGCAGGGGGAAATTATGTGTTTCCAATCGTTTCAAAGGACTTTTCATCTGTTATGACTTTAAATCTGACTGGAAATAGACTCAGAGTGTAACAAGCAGACACTGACTACAATTTTGAATTATAAGTTTTAATTTCCTAGCTTACTTTTAAGAGTTCTCAAGGGGTGAAAATGGAAATTATGCACAAAACTTGAATCATGCTAGCCATTTTCTACATGAATAAGTAATTAATTTACTTTTAAATGAGGATTTTATAATTATGAAGATTTGCTTAATAAAGCTATTTATACACATTTCAGGTAACAATTTCAGTTGGCATTTTAAAAAATTGTTCGAATATAATATTGATTAGTAATAATTGAATGGGAGAAACAAAATATATTTTGAAAGTTGTGGATGCTTTTTTTGGTGGATTTTGATTAATTAATTGGATACATTCATTAACAACAGTGTTTTTTCATTAATGCGTTTTTACGATGGGATTTAGAGGGAAAATATGGTTATAATATTCTAGGGTAGTTCATCTTTAAAATGCCAAATGCGTAGTAAAACTCATTACAATAGAAAACATAGTTGTAATTTTTACAGCCATTAGTCCAAGCCTAATGGCTTTACGTGGGCATCAGTCATTTCTTCAAAACAAATCTCCCAATACTACTCATTGCATTAATTTCTAGATGTCCCTCTTCGTAAAGAATCATTGCATGATTCCTGTAATGACCATTTTTGACGAAAATGACCCACTCACCATTCAGAAGTGTTGAAATTCTTCCACAAAATGTGCAACCACATTTTTTTGAGGTTGTGACTCTGCTAATTAAATTGTCACTATTTTCATTACGAGGCTTTCCGCTATGTTGGCATTGAATAGACAAATTAATTCTTCTCGAATTGCATTTCTTCCTTGAAGACCTTATTATGCTGAATTTATGCTATTTTGCTTTAGCCTTCACCCAACTCACAAATTCTTCCAAATCTGCAAACTTTCTCCCATGAAAATATTTTAGTAGTCTCTCACCTTCTTCCATTATCTCATGATCATCAATCTAAATATTAAGAAAATATAATGAATTACTATGCGACATATAAACTTAAGAATAAACATACTACAAAAATTATTCATAAACAAAAATGGATGCAAACTTGACGAACACAAAACGCTTGTCCAGCCACTTTTTTCATGATTTTTTTTAAAAAATATAAATATTTGAAATTTAAAAATACATAATTACATTAAATCACTAGTCGAATTAGAGAAATCTAAAAATTAAAATACACACTTACTTTTTCCATATTTAAATTTCTTCAACATACAAATGAGAGATTTTATGGTATGATTTTTGTTTGGAAAGTGGGTTGAGTTTGAATGGGAAAAGATAATAAATGTTGGGGGTTTATTTGAAGATATGAAAAGTATGATTTGGTGGCTACATTTTGTTTCAAAATACTAACATTGGCATATTTGTCTTTTTATTTAATTTTTGGGACTGCGTGAAGTAAAATGGGAACTGCAAATAGCAATCCTCTTCCGACATTGACCCAACAAATTCAGGCATAGACTATAAAGTGAAATTACCAAAATACCCCCTAACCCTAACCTAAAATTTTAATACCCATTATACCCTTTTTCTTTCACCTTCACCCTCTCCAGCCTAAACCACCTCCCCACCCAACCCCACCGCCAAATCTAAAGAACACTACTCACTCGTTTGTGAAATGCAATGTCTCTTGAGTTGGTGATCTTATCCACAATGCCATACTCAATAGCCTCTTCATCTTGGAAGTACATGAGTCGCTGGATAATTTTTTCAATTTCTTCGTTAGGTTTCCCAATTCCCTTTGACAAGAGCTCTATGTAATAATCCGTGTTAGCAACTAATTATTTGGCCTAGAGAAAGCAACATAAGGAAAGTATTTGGACTGTTAAATGTTGTCGCAAAAGCTGCAGAGAGCTGCAGGAAATGGCAGAGAGAGAGACCTTAGATCACATATCTATGACTGCTCCAATGGATCGGCTTACTTTGGGGAAATAGAGTTTCGCTACACAAAAAAAATAGAGTTTCGGCCACCACCCTAACAGTCCCGCCTCCCTCACACCTCCATCACTCTAACCCTAAACCCCGCCGCCTCCTCCAAATCCCTCCCCAACCTCCGCCTCCTCCAAATCCCTCTCCAATCGTTGAAGTCACGGTTGTTGTGGATGAGGGTATTTTGAAGCCACGAGTTGCCGGTGGAGGACACCACCACCTCCTCGACGGTAGAGCAGACGAAGACAAACAAATTGGGAAAGAAAGAAAGGAGAAATATGGGGAAATGAGAAATAGGGGAAAATGGGAGGGCAATTAAAAATTTTCATATTTTTTCTTTTTTTATTCAAGGTCAAAATCGGCATTTCACTCAATTCAAGTCAAATGAGCGCTGACTAAAAGTCAGCATAGTCTAGGGTTAGATTGAAAATTTCTCAAATTGCAGGATTATAATGGCACTCTTAGCCAAAAAGTAGGGTTTACTCTATTTTTTATCACCCTACATTTTATTTGAAAATTTTGTTCAATTTCCATTTCATCGCAATTTCTTTTGCATCAGCTAAAGCTGACACAAACTAATCTGTCTTTTATTTCTTGATATAAATAAACTAATGCTTTCCAACTTTCAATAGCTACATCAAGATGCATATCTTCAGATTGTAAATTTTTACTAACTAAATTAATCCTATACAATATGTCATAACAAATAACCAAACTAAAAATAAATATAAAACTTGACAACTCACCTGATATTAATTTTTCAACATCCCAACTTATTTTAGGATCATGACAAACTTCGGCCAATTTTATTAAAATATTTTTTATTTTTGAAGCTTGGTTTTTTTATTGCTTTTACACTATCTATATGACTCTCCCATCTTGTTACACACAATGATTTTAAAGTGAGTTCATCTACATATTCAAGTAAAATATTCCATCGCTTTGTTAAATTAGCATATACGTTATACAAAGGTTGACATATATGCTTCAAAAAAGGCTATTCCTTTTAAACAAGAATTAGCCATATTCAAAAAATAATTTAAGAGAATGACAACCACAAGACATAAAATGCTCTAAAATTTATGTTAAGTAATCCCTTTTTAAACACTTTAGTGGTTTCCCTGCATATTAGTACCATTATATACCCTTTCCCTCTCACATCATTAATATTTAAACCAAGAGAGATAAGAGCAGCTTGTAATTCACCAAACAGTCTCAATCCAAAAGTATTTTCTACATCTAAAAAGTCTAAAAAAAAATTCCATTGCTATTGGAATATTACAATATCAATAAATTTAGGAATCAAAGTCATTTGATCTATGACTAGCATCGGGAGTGAAATCAAGAATGACGGAAAAGTATAGCTTCTTTGATTTTTTAAAAATTATTTTTGTCTTAACTCATAATGCTAACAAGCCAATTAATTCATTTGTAATTTATGACTAAGATAATGATTATTAGTTTTTTTTATCCTGAATGAGTCAAATTCGAGGCTTCATTGTTTCATTGAATTCAACTATAGATTCAATAAATCCTAGAAATTTCCCATTAGAATCTTCATTGATTTTCTCATTTGTTCAACGAAATACAAAATTATTAATTTCTAAGCACTTAGAAACAGTGTCTATTCTCATCATAACTTGTTTCCAATGTTTCGAATCTTTTTAAATTTGCTCTTGTAATTCTCTAGCAATTGTTTGATTTTATTTTAACCTAATTTGAAGTTCAGACCATGCCCTAAGGTTTCTATAATGTTCATTATTGTCTTCATGTTATTTAATTATTTTACTTTAATGTCTCCAACCATCAACTCCTATTCTAGCAAATTGACTTTTACAATGAACACTTCTTACATCTTTACAAGAAAAACAAAATTTTATATTTAATTCTCTTGATACTACTGACGAAAAGAGGGATTAAACGCGGTTCAATCGAACTAGAGAAGGCACCTTCGGACATGCCTTAATTTATCTGCAATCAAAGGCGGTTCACAGAACCACCGTTAAATGAAGCGATTGGAGGCAGTTATTTTCCGCCTTACTACAGCGGGTGGAACCGCCTTTAAAAGGCTTCTAAACTCGGAACCCGGATGATTTTGTCGGCCCCAGTTGACATTTCTGGCACCAAAAGTGACATTATTTATGGTATCTTAAGTAACATCGGAGCCACTGAAAAAGGTTTCTTAATTTGGTCCAATTTCTAGCCGAAAACTGGGTTTTCGGTCTATTATTTCTTTATGATGGACATGGTTTACAAGGTCAGAAATTTCATTAGCTATAATGTTTCCAAACTCAGAACTTAGGTGAGTATGTCGGTGGCTATGGAAAGGTTTCTGATTCGGGTCCCATTTTCTGCCCAAACCTGGTTTTTTTATCTCTAATTCTTTTGTTACTGATTACCAATTACGAGATCGTATATGCAACCATATGTAATGGTTCCAAGTTTGGAAAATTGAAATCGGGGCTTAACATTTTGATTGTAGAAGCCGCCGAATGATATTTGAACTCATAAGCCATTTCGGCTCCTATGGCAACATATCAAATTCTTTGCTAAACTGGGCCTAAACTTTCCCCAAATCACTTTTAATGTTTATAAAAAATTTCTAATACATTGGTAGAGTTTAAAAAAATGTATAGCCATTAGTACATTAGCAATTATATATACATAGGAATGAAAATGTAGATTCTATTGCGCGCATAACATCTAAACTTTAAAACTTTCTAACACTATAGAACATGATTGTAGTTTAAACCAGAATCTGTAGACAATGCTAATCAAGCAACTATCTATAGGTAGGAATAGAAAATAATCGAATTCTACTCCACAAAATATATGCTACAAATTTTGAGACATTTTTCATAATACCACGTTAGCCCTTCTGATCAAACATTTATTAGATGGCTTGCTGAACAATTTCTTGCCATGTTGATGTCATCCTATGAAACGGCTTATTTTCTTATCTGTACCTGGGAGCATGTGTGAAACAATTCATTTAGCACACTTATTAGTACCTTAAATTTGTATGGTTGATTGCTAGGTTCAGTTAGATTTACATCACAAGGGGTTTAGATAGCCTTTGTTGGTTTTCTTGCCTAAATCCCTCATTTTTTAGATTTAATTAGAACTAATGGATGCTATGTCCTTATGAGCATCTAGATCTTATTATGTGAGTTTCATTGTAGATTACTCGTAAGCACTTCGGAGTAGAAGATCATTCGCAAGAATGTAGCAGATATTTGAAGACCATTTGCAAGGATTGAAGTTGACCAAAGGCCATGCACTTAATTGTTGTAGTAAATGGAAATGCACCAAAAATAAAAGAGTTTAAGCCCGGACAAGTTTGAAGACGGGTCAATACTTTGTTTTAATAAATTTTAAAAATCAAATTGCTCTGTTAATTACATCAGTTATAAAACAACCCTATTTAAAAGTTAGTCAGTCTAAAACAAGATTTTGTGTAATATTATTGATAGAGTTTGTCTCTTGAAAGACGATCTTTCCATAAGTTATGGAAACACCAAGGTTTAAAACAAAATTTAGAAGAAATTAAGATAAAAATTTTGGGTTGCATTAATCGGGTGATAAACTTAAAACTACTACACGTTGCAAAATAAAATTTTTATATTGAAACTAAAACCTCACTAATGGAAAACAGGTACATAGGCACCAGTTACAGTGTACCTGTGCAACAATACTGGTTATAGAATTCACATTAGCACTGGTAAAATCACGTAAAAATGACAACACCAGAGCATGTGTCGAGATCTGCACCGGTAGAAAATATACCGGTGCATAATACAGGTACCTAAGTGAGAAGGAAGAATAAAAATTAAAATTTGAGCATAGACAAAGTGAATGCCGGTGTTGTGTAGCAGTGCTAGAACAAAAATTACGCAGGAAAAAGATAATTCCAGCACCGGTACCAAATATTTGATACCGGTGCTGATGCAAAAAACACGCGGGAAATGGTATTTACCAGCATCGCTTTGAAATTTTATGCCTAGAACCGGAAAAACTACCGGTTCTTGTGTATACATCAGCACCGGTTGGAACTTACTGGTGTAATTTACCGATGCTTGTATGGAAAGGAGGTGGATACATGGTAATATTCTGCATCAGCACGTGTTTTAACTGTGCACAATATAGGTGCTAGAGCGTAAATAACACGGGTGAAAAATAATTCCAGCACTGGTAATGTTTTTGGTACCGGAGCTGATGCAAAAAACAAGCGGGAAATTGTAAATACTCAGCACCGATCTAAAATTTTAGGCCTAACACCTACCACCAATAACAGTACCGATGCTAGTTTGTAAATTGAAAATATAGCACCAGTATTAGTAGCTTATTCCGGTGCTATTGGCGCATTAAATGCACACCTACCACCTTTTTCTTGCGGGTAAAAATTGCAAGATTGTGTCTTTTGAGTTCGATAATAGAAATTTTTGGATGTGGAAAACATTGAATGCTCATCAATGAACTCATTTGAAGGTACTTTATATATTTTTTTAAAATTTATCATATATGGTGGTATATGTATGGAATGATATATTGCCATATATTTTTTGCATGTTTGATCATTTGATCATTGTAATGTTGCTTCACACTCTTCATGAAATGGATTTTTAGCTAGTATTGTTAATGTATTGAATGACTTTTTCATTCATTTAGCTAGTATAGGATGTGGCACGAATGTTGTATTGTGAAGTTGCATGTTGTCGATTGTAACTTGATGTTTTATAAATATAATTATTTTCAGGGTAGAAGTGTATATTTTTGTGGAAGTTTAATTGACGCACATTGATAAAATTGTAGAGATGTAACGTGCCATCGAGAGGCTCGAGCATGTGTATGACAACGCCAGTTTGGTGAGTGATGAATTTATTGCTATTGTTGGGGGGTTTATGGAGCATTCATTTAGTCGTGAAAAGTGCATCTTATATCCTTGTCATGATTGTAAGAATTGTAAGCGTACTGACGATCATGACTTTTTGCAATTCCATTTGTACAAGAGAGGGTTTGCTAAGGATTAATTATTTGGTTTTGACCTTTCATGATGAGAAACCACCGCCGGCGGTGGTTGTAGGTAGCAAGGGAGAATGTTTCGGGGATGTCAATTTGGATGACATGTGTGAGAAAGTGGTGGATGAATTCAGGGGAAGACCCTAGATTCTGTTAAAATTTCTAAATGAGAAGAATACACCGTTGTTTCCCGGTTGCAAGAAGAAAGACACTATAATGTCATGTTTAATGGAGTTGTTTAACATTAAAGGTAATGTTTTCATGGAGCGATACCAGCATGGATAATTTGCTCAAGTTTTTGAAAGAGAAGCTTCCTTCCGAAAATGGTTTACCGAACAATCTCTATGATGCGAAGAGAATTTTGTGTCAAATGGGAATGGAGTATAAAAAATACATGCATGCCCCCCATAATTGTATTTTTATAGGGTTCTTTGGAAAAAGAGGTTGCTTGCTCCCTATGCCACGTTTTTCATTATCAGGAAAGGAGAAATGAGGTTGTGGAATGAAGAGATTTATTGTAAAGGTAAGGAAACAGGTCTCACAAAAATGTGTGTGGTACCTTCCTATTGTCCCGAGACTGAAGAGGTTGTTTAAGAACGCTAAGAATGTGAAGAACATGACATGGTATAGGGAAATGGGTTTACTTGATAATGATATTATCAGTCATCCTGCAGATGCGAATAAGTGGAAGAATTTTAACAAGATGTATCCTAAGTTTGCAGCCGAAGCCAGGAATTTGAAGATGGATTTATGTACTTATGGTATGAATCCCTTTGGTAACATGTCATTGAAACATAATTCATGGCCGGTTATATTTTTCGTTTACAATCTACCTTCTTATCTCTGCATGAAGAGGATTCTTTTGATGCCTTTGAGGATTTTGGGTCCTAGACAAACTGGAAATGACATTGATACCTATCTAGCCCCTCTCATTGAAGATTTCAAGGTTTTGTGGTCCGACGTTGTTGATGTTTTTGATGGTTCTCGTAGAACCTGGTTTAATTTGTAGGCTATGTTTTTTCTATGATAAATGATTTTTTGGCTTACGGTAATCTTTCAGGTTATTTGGTTAAGGATCATAAGGCATGTCCTAAATGAAAGGAATATACTAATTTCCTACAGTTAAATAATGGTAGGGAGATCGTATATATGTGTTATAGGAAATTCCTCCTGGTAAAGCACACGTTACGAGACGACAGAATTTGAGGGGGGAGGAAGGAGACAAGAATTTTGAGTGGATTTTCCATAAGAAAAAAGGTGAAGAAATTAAATGTTGTTCTTGGAAAAAAATATATATCTAAGGTGCTTGCCAGAAATGATGGACCTTGGAAGAAAATATTAATTTTCTTTGATTTTTCGTACTGGGAGAATTTGGAGGTTCGACATTTTTTGGATGTGATGCATATAGAGAAGAATATGTGCGAGGGTTTAATTTTGACTCTACTTAACATTCTAGGTAAGATGAAGGATAGCTTGAATGCATGGATTGACTTGGTTGAACTCGGTATACGAGTTGATTTAGCTCCGGAGGTGAAAGGGAACCTAACGTACCTACCACACAATCCTTATAGTCTTCTAATCAATGAGAGGAAGTAGGTTTGTTAGTGTATTCTGGGAATTAAGGTACCGTCTGGCTACTCTTCCAATATTAATCAGTTTGTGAACTATGAATAGAATTTTAATGCAATGAAATCCCATAATTTTCACGTCTTGATGCAACAACTCTTGCTCGTGGCTATACGCGGTGTCATATAGAAGGAGGTGATATTTTTCATCATGCGCACGTTTCTCTTCTTCAATTCCATTTGTCGTAAGAATATTAGTAGGAAACAACTTGATGAGTTGGAGTGTAAGGGGATTGTAGTGTTGTATTGGTTTTAGAAGTACTTTCCCCATCATTCTTTGACATTGTGGTCACCTCATCATCCATGTGGTTAGGGAAATCAGAATATGTGGTCCCGTGCGGATGGATTGTATGTACTTGTTCGAGCACCACATGGGGGTCTTTAAGGGTTACATACACAATCAAATATATCCCGATGCCAGCATTGTGCAGAGGTATGTCATGGAGAAGATCATTGAGTATTGCACTTAAAATTTGATTGGGAAGATAGCACTCGTAGTTCTGCATCATGTGCAAAGTGGTAGGAAGAATAGGATCCCACGGCCTAAAGTTACACTTTACACACCCTGCAATGCTGAATTGATGAAAGTTCATCTTTGTATTTTACGGAACAGTAGTGAGACTGCAATATATGTTGAGGAACACATGTCACTTTTAGAAAAACTCTATCTCGAATGGTCGTTGAATCAGATACAACTGAAGCATTCTTCAATGTCTGTCAACTTGTTTTATAATCATTGAAATGTGGACGAAAAGCCTGCTAAACTTTGGGCGTTTGCAAGGACACTCACCTGCACCATTAAAAGATACCAGACCTATTTCAATAATGGATTCAGTTTTTTCAACAGTGGCTAGGGACAGCAAGAGCACAACTCAGAATACTGAGGTTTAATTGGAATCTGAATCTATGTGGCATTCGAGCAAGAAAGGAAAAAAACCTATCCTTACAGTTATGGCCTTTTATAGGGGGATTGAATAGATTTAGCAGTTGGATTATGTTGAGTTTAAAGTTATTGTCGTAAGACACTGGTATACCATCTACACCGGTATAGGATTATGTAAATGGGTTGAAAATTGTATAGGGGTTCATTCTAGGAAACCCGTGAATTTTACACTGGTGGACTTGAATCGAATGGGTTACGAGAACGATGAGTTCATCTTAGCCTCCCAAGCTCGGCAGCTGTCTTATATCCAAGACCCAACCACTGAGAAGTGGGATGTTGTATTCCATGGGAAGAAATTCTATTTTAAAGATAAAATGGATCGTCCCGTCATATCTGAAACTATTGAGTTTCCCCCAGTATTCCCAATTTTGGAGGACATTGGTGGACCGCAAGTATGTAGACGATCACATAAATTGGATTGTGGATGGATGAAATGACCACCCGTATTAAGTTTGGTGTATTGTTCCCTTTTGCACCCCTTTGTATCTCTTTACATGCCCCAAATTAATTAAAAGTGGTCATTAAATTTCTGCCTTCTAATTTCTATT
The DNA here is from genome assembly GCA_032355605.1 of Rubia tinctorum. Taxonomy (NCBI): domain Eukaryota; kingdom Viridiplantae; phylum Streptophyta; class Magnoliopsida; order Gentianales; family Rubiaceae; genus Rubia; species Rubia tinctorum. The sequence continues at coordinate 13,326 of JAULKM010107366.1, read as the reverse complement.
TTTTGTAAGTTTTTACAATAAAATTTCTATTGAAGTTTGTCTTAGCACCAGAATTTCAAACGAATGCCGGTGCTAAATAACATATTATATGCTATGTTTCTTGTAACAACACCGGTATTTCAACTAATAGAACCGGTATATATACCGGTGCTACTTAGCTTTGCTCTCGGGTCTTACAAAATATTTAAAATTATCAGTAAAGCAGCTGCATCAAGCTGCTTTAAAACACTATGGCACCGGTGTTTTATGCAACGGAACCATTTTAAATACTGGTGCTTAATACTTAGAAAACGGAATTGACACTTACTCTCTGGTCTCTTCAAATATTTTTAAAATGCAATAAAGCAGTTACGTCATACTGCCTTAAAATACGAAGGATCGTTTTCGTCTTCGATGAGATAGAATAGGAGTTGAGAACAATAAATTTCAATGCTGACAGATCATTTGTCTACCTCGAGTCTAACAAACTGGGGATAAGGGCGCGTATACTGACCCGAATAACAGGGTCGCCGCTGCTGATATTGTAAGTATTTTTTTTATACTTGGTCATAGTATTACCCCTTCATTGTAATTTATTTAACTTACCCCTAATCTGAGATAAGGATGAACAAGGAAGATGCTTGGGGCACACTGATCCTGGAACCCGGTGAAGACATTTTGACAAAGACCACCTGTAGGAAGAATCACCCAAGAAGGTATAGGGGTACTCAAACTAACCTACCAGCATCTATTACGGTACCCATCTCATATGTAACCAAAGCAAGTGCGGTAGCAGTTTGTCCCCCAAGCCTGCAATCCCGAAGAAGTAACATACTGAACAACCGATGGTCAAGGCGATGGTAGCATACCTTGACCATCTAATCAAGGGGATTTTCGCTGCTGGAGGAGTTTAAATCCCAATGGGCCTCGATGATCCGAACTTATTCATGGATAAGGCATTAGGCCAGGTCAGCGTGGCACAAACCAAGTCTGAGGGTGATTCTAGCAATAAGGAGGTAAATATATATATATAATATATGTATATATATATATATATATATTTTCAAGATGGCATCCTTTCATCAGTGGATTTCAAGATGACAACATGAGGGTTGTAGCAGGAGCTGAGAGCACCGTGGATTCGACAAGATATTGCATCCCTTTACGCTTCAATCATGAGCTTATTGCAACAAGACTTCGCATTCATTTTGCATAGATTATGGTCACACATGAACTGGACCCATTCCGACCCTATTTTTGTATTAATTCAATTCTTTGTACATTAGGACCCTCTGTCTGTAACTTGCTGCAACTTCTCAGCGTTATATAGTTCATTCATGTTTCTACCAGTATGTTTGAAGATACTCTCATGGATGCAGTGTTTACTTTTTTCTAATTTCAGTATCATGTTTTATCCTGAGAATACTGAGGTTTTGCCTTCACAAAACTGAGGTTTTGCCAACATTCTTACCAAAAAACCGTTCTGGTTTGTTAACTCCATAGAGTTCAGATTGATGAAACATTAAGGCCAAATTGTGTTTTGAGTAATTACATAATTTGATCTTAGTCAGTTTTAAATTCAATGGTTAATATATTAGAAATCTATGGCCTGTGTATGCAAGCAACAGTTCCTTATATTGTGATTAATGGATAACATTATGCAATTTTCTCTATCGTGGTCAATGAATTGTTTCCAACCAAAAAATCATCAATTATATCACCAACATCAATAGTTTTCAACATGTCCTTTCTATACTCAATATTGCTAAATGCATTCAACCTATTTTGAACCCTAATTGTGCGTAAATAAGATTTTATCAACTTTAATTTCAAAAAACTTCTTTGCGCAGATGCTATAGTAAAAAAGACAGTAAGATTCTACATGCAATGAAAACATTTGGAAACATATCCATCACTTTTACGAATTCTAAAATTTTAAAAGAAATCCATGGTTTTCCAAGTCTATATGCTTCTTCAAGTAGCGCTACTTGCAATATTTGTAATTCAGACAACAAACTCTTGGCATCAATATCATCATCATTCTGTCAAAAAAATTCAAGTTTCAAGCAACAATTTTTCATTCCTTCATCATCCAATGAAAATAAACGTGAGGCATTAAATAAGAAACTAAATAGAGATTCCAAAACTTCCATTTGTTCAAATCTACTTTTTGATTGTGAAATGGCCATATCAACTAAAACAATAAAATAGTCCGTTCTAAATTTCTTGCGCAGATTGTTGGTCTCTTTCAAAATCTGAAAATTCATCAAAATATTTTTATCACCCTACATTTTTATTGAAAAATTGGTTCAATTTCCATTTCATCGACATTTTCTTTTGCATCAGTTATAGCCGACATAAACTCATCTATCCTATATTTATCGTAACAATAAACTAATGCTTTCAAACTTTTAGTATCAACATCAAGATGCATATCTTCATATTGTAATTTTTTACTAACTAAATTAATCCTATAAAATATGTCATGCCAAATAACCAAACTTAAAATGAATATAAAACTTGACAACTCACCTAATATTAATTATTTATCATCCCAACTTATTTTAGGATCATCACAAACTTCTATCAATTTTATTAATTAAAGCATTTAAAAAAATTGGTGCTTGATTTTTTTATTGCGTTTACATTTTCTATATGACTATCCCATCTTGTTACACACAAAGATTTTTAAGTTAAATTATCTACATATACAAGTGAAATATTCCATCGCTTTGTTGAATTAGCAAACATATTATACAAAGCTTGAACTGCTTCAAAAAAATGATATTCCTTTTAAACAAGAAATAGCTATATCAAAAAGAACTAAATTAAGAGAATGACAAGCACAAGGCATATAAAAAAGCTCTAGAATTTATGTCAAGTAATCCTTTTTGAACACCTTGGTGGTTTCCCAGCATATTAGTACCATTATCATACCCTTGTCCCCTCACATCATTAATATTTAAACCAAGAGAAATAAGAGCAGCTTGTAATTGACCAAAAAGTCTCAATCCAGAAGTATTTTCTAAATCTTAAAATTCTAAAAATATTCTTCTATTTTTATTGGAATATTTACAACATCAATAAATTTAAGAATCAAAGTCATTTGTTCAATGACTTGCATCAGGAGTGCAATCAAGAATAACGAAAAATATTTAGCTCCTTTGATTTTTTTTCTTTTAAAACTACTGTTGTCTTCACTCTTAAAGCTAACTGAAATTTAGTTTTACCTAATTAATTCAATAATTACTACTGTGTTCTAACGTAACCTATTTAACCAAATATAAAAAATGTAAAGCAAGAACACACAGACTTGGTTACGTAGTTCGGTGAAAATCACCTACATCTGTGGGGTCTAACCCAGTTCAGAATAAATACACTAATCATAAGGATACAGTACAAAGTACATCATACAATTGTACTTACATTTTCTAATTACAACGTGTGGATTTCGCAAGCACCCCTTGCTGCCGATCCGCCTTGATCAGACTCCCTCTGACCTCGAAACACGTTGACGCTGGATCTCCTCCTCCCGAGGAATTAAGACTTCCAATTCTGAACTTTGATCAGCAGTTTAACTTCACGTTGGAACACATACGAATGGCTCTAGATTACTTCACGAAAGATATGAAAATTTGGATGCAGATTTTCTTCAGTTAAATTCGTGAGTGTATAACCGTAATGTCCATCCATATATATACCATGAGCAGATTGGAATTCTCCACATTTGTCTTCAAAATATTCTGTTTCCATCTCTGCTTCTGAAACAAATCCAAATCACTTAAATAAAGGTATTTTCCTTATCTCAACATATCCCATAATATTTCATAAAACCAATTCCATATTTATATGGATATTCCAAAAATTCATTATGTTTCATATACACACCTAAAAATACTTCGAAACCTTCAATCTTCCATAAACCAATATCCTCACCATATTCTTCAATCAGTTAAATTCATTTAGGCTTCAGCTCTTCGTATGTTACAACATAGAAAGTCTTCGCACACATGAAGTCTTATGCGTATAGAATCTCTTCTCCATTTAAAATTTTGATTTTAATCAAATTTCTTGGAGATATGAATTATCAAATATAATCCCTTAAAGAAATGAACCAGAATATCTTGTCCACACTCTACCATAACCGAATATACCAAATCAATTCCAATTCCATAAATCTAATCCAATCTCATAAATATAGGAATTGATATATTTTCCAATGAAAACACCATGAACCAAAATACTTCTTCTTGGATTACAACTCCACCTTCCTTATATCACTAACATTCCTTCTTTGATATTTCAAAACAAACTATCCATATTTGCATAATTTCCACAAATTACCAACTAACTAAATATGGACTTTACACTAACAAACCAATTAATTCATTTTGTATTTTATGACTAAGATAATGATTATGAATTTTTTTTATCATGAATGTGTCAAATATGATGCTTCATTGTTTCATCGAATTCTACAATAGATTCAAGAAATCCTAGAAAGCTCTCATTAGAATCTTCACTGATTTTCTCATTTGTTCCACGAAATGCCAAACTATTAATTGCCAAGTGCTTAACAACAGAAAATATTCTAATCATAACTTGTTTCCAATGTATATTATCTTTTTTTAATTTGCTCTTATAATTCTCTATCAATTGTTTGATTTTATTTTAATCTAATTTGAAGTTCAGATCGTGCCCTGCGGTTGCTAAGATACTCATTATTATCTTCATGTTGTTTAAGTTTTTCACTTAAATGTCTCCAATCATCAATAACTATTGTAACTAATTGACTTTTAGAACAAACACTAGCTTATTACATCTTTACAAGAAAAATAAAACATTTTATTTAATTTTTTTGATACTAGTGAGGGAAAGGGGATCAAAGGCGGTTCTATAGAACTAGAGAAGGCGGTTTGTGGTGCCCTCTCTGGATGTGACTTTGATCCTCTGCGATTTAAAAGCAGTTCGTAGAACCGCCTTTAAATGAAGCGATAAAAGGTAGTTATTTTCCGCCTACCTAAATATTGTGGAACCACCATTAAAAGGCTTCCGACCTCGGAACCCGGTTCATTGTGTCGGCCCTTATTAACATTTTCGGCACCAGAAGCTACACTAGTTACGGTATCTAAAGTAACGTCGGAGCCACTGAAAAGTTTTCTAAATCAGGTCCAATTTCCTGCCAGAACCTGGGATTTTGTTCTATTATTTCTTATATATTGAATGTGGTTTACGAGGTCAGAAATGTCGTCGGCTATTGGGTTTCCAAGCTCGGAACTTATGTGAGTACGTCGCTGGTCATGGAATGTTTTTTATTCTGGTTAAATTTCCGACACAATCCTGATTTTTCGGTCTCTAGTTCATTTCTTACTTATTACAAATATTAGATCGCAAATACAATCGGTTATAATGGTTTCGAGTTTGGAAATTTGAAATCACAGCTTAACATTTTGACTGTAGAAGCTTGGGAATGATTTTCGAAAATCATATGGAATTTTGGCTCCTATGGAAGTTTATTAAATTCTTTCCTAAACTGGGCCTAAAATAGCCTCATATCACCAAAATATTTTATAGAAAATTTCGAATACATTGGTAGAGTTTACAAAAATGTATAGACATTGCAACATTAGCAATTATCTATACATAGAAATAAAAGTCACGTTGATTCTATCCCACACATAACAGCTAAACTTGATAACTTTCTAACACTATACAACAAAAATATAGCTTCAACATGAATCTATAAACAATGCTAATCACGCAACTATCTATAGATAGGAATATAAAATAATCAAATTCTATTATGCAAAATACGTGCTACAAATTTTAAAATATATGTCATAATACCACGCTAGGTCTTCCAAAAGTTGTGGATCGAATATTTATTAAAGGCCTTGTCAAACAATTTCTTGCCATGTTGATGGCATCCTGTGAATACGGCTTTTTTTCTATTCTGCACCTGGAGATATGTGATTACCAATGCATCTAGCAAACTTATTAGTACTTTTTGTATGGTTGAGTGCTAGGTTTTGTTAATTTTACATCACAATGAGGTTTTCTTGCTTAAATCCCTCATTTTATAGATTTACTTAGACCTAATAGATACTATGTCCTTATGAGCATCTAGATACTATTTTTTGAGTTTCATTGTAGATTGCTCGTAGGTACTTCAAATTATAAGGCCATTCGCAATAATGGTAGTAGATATTTGAAGGTCGTTCGCAAGGATGGTAGTAGACCAAAGGTCACGGGCTTAATCATGGTAGTAGATGGAAATGCGCCAAAAGAGAAAGGAGTTGAAGCCTGAACAGTTTGAAGGCTAGTTAATAATTTGTTGCAATAAATAAACAAATATCAAATTTCACCATTAATCATGTCAATGAAAAAATAACCCTGTTTAACAGTTAGTCGGTCTAAAACAAGAATTTCTGTAATGTTATTGATAAAGTTCGTATATTGAAAGACGGTATTTCCATATGTTATGGAAAGACCAAGGTATAAAATGCAATTTAGAATAAATTAAGATAAAATTAAGAGATTAAGATAAAATATGAATTTATGAACTTTAATTTCGAAAAACCTCTTTCCGCATATGCTATAGTAAAAAGTACAATTAGTAAGATTCTACGAGAATTTAAATTATTTGGAAACATGTCCACAATTTTTACAAATTCTATAATTTTAAAAGAATTCCATGGTTGTCCAAGTCTATATGGTAGCAGACCAAAGGCCACACGCTTAATCGTGGCAATGGAAATGCGCCAAAGAGAAAGGAGTTGAAGCCTAGACAAGTTTGAAAACTGGTCAATACTTCGTTGCAATAAATAAACAAATATCAAATTGCCCTATTGATTACGTCAATATAAAAATAAACCTGATTAATAGTTAGTTGGTCTAAAACAATACTTTATGTAATATTATTGATAAAGTTCGTCTCTTGAAAGCCAGCATTTCTATAAGTTACGGAAAGACCAAGGTTTAAAATGCAATTTAGAAGAAATTAAGATAAAAGTTTTGGGTTGCATTAATCGGGTGATAAACTTATAAGTAATACACGTTACATAATAAATTTTAATATTGGAACTGAGACCTTTTACCTATTCTGTAATTCTAATTTATCCCAGCATATGGAAAAACGGTTTTTCCCAAGACTTTGCCTTATTGATATCATAAAAATTTATTTGCAAATAAATAATAATTCAATGATAGAATAAAATTTCGTACCTAAATCAAATTAACTATTTCATAATTGTTAATAAAATTATAAACAATTTACTAAAATAAATATCCCAAACTCTTGTTTTAGAATGTTTAAACTTTAGGCAAGGTCTTTTATGCAAGTAATGGTAGTTTCAGTTAGGGTGGGGTTCTTTTTAAAATAGGCAGAGAAAGTGGAGTGTTTCTCGTGCAATTTTAAAAAAATATGTGTTGTATATATATATATTAAATTGTGATTTGAAATTTCATTTATTATCCAAGCATTTTTTTTCTTTTGGAAACAAACAGTAATCGCCGGAAACCGCTCTCAACCTCATGCTTTTGCCAAAAAACCGTCAACACCGGTCAAATTACTCCGGAAACCGCTGCGAATCGGCAGAAATCGTTGCATTTCGAACGAGTATTCACTCAATAAGTTCAATTTTGATTTTTTTTGCATTTTCTGATTTCATTTTACTACGTGTATTTAATGTGTGTTTTGCCTTACTAATGTGTTCTTCATTTGTTTTTGAAGATTATGGTTCACATTAAGCATCATGAGGTTTCTACTTCCAGAATATGGCTGGAACATGTTAAAGTTTTTCATTCTGTCTTATTCTTGGATTTAATGTCTGGGCAATGATGTTTTTGATGTTTTATGTCAGGTTTTAGTTCATTTTTTCTCCGATTTTGGATTTCTGCTTTTTTTTGGATTTGTTGTGTCTATTGTGTTCAACTTCGCCTGTTATGTGTTGTTTGTGTATAATTTTGGCGGTTTAAAATTGCAGTTTAAATGTTCTTGAATATTTTTTAATCTGATGAGGTTTATTTGTATAATTTATGATTCGACTCTTGTGATTTTGTTATGAGGTTCATGTTTTACATACTGATTTTGCATTTTGGTGAGCTATTGATGACGTTTTCCTTTCATTATTTGACATTCATGTGTAGCTAGCTAGTGATTTTCATGATTCGGTTTGAAGATAAGTTGAAGTTTATACCAAAACTATTGATGTTTGTCATTTGAGGTTTATTCTAATGATTTGAAGATTGATTTATGTGAATGTAGTATTGAGTTTTATATCTAAAATGATGGGGTGTTATTTTTGGTAACATTTTGATGAGGTTTTTTTTTGTTTGACATTTTTGTGTAGCTGTCGAGGTTCAAGCAAAATTTAACGAAGTTTCTCATCTGAGGTTCATTCTATTAATTTGAGGATTGATTTATGTGAATTTAGTACTCCCTCTGTCACAACCCAAATTACCCACTTAGTTTATGGCACTATTATCTATCAAAGTTTAACCGCATATTTGAATAGATATATGAGAAACAATATTATACGTCTGTGATATTGTTGAATTCGTCGTAACAAGTAGTTTCTGGGACGGAGGGAGTATTGAGGTTCATGTCTAATATGTTGAGGTGTGCTTTTTGGTAGCCTTTTTAATGAGGTTTATCTTTTACTGCTTGACTTTTATGCATGACTAGTGAAGTTTATGCCAAGGTTTTTGGGGTTTACCATTTGTTTTTTGTTTTTTTACAACACCTTTTGAGTCGCCTATTCCTGCCCCTCGACATTCTACACACACACGTACAAAGATTGACACAATGCAAAATTGTATAGGTAAATTGAATTTACCTCAGACTAGTTCGTCAGATCCCGTACATGTTGATGAGTATGTTCAAGTTGTGCACCAGCAACCAAAGAGAAAGGCAGTTACTGGTAGAAGAAAAAGTTATGAGGAAATCGTGCATTCAATGTCAAGAATTTTGATGTCTTGAAATATGCAGAGAACTTATAAAGATGAAGGTGATGATTTGAAAGATTTGTTGAATGCTGCATCAACTTTGGATGCTGGTTGTAAGTGTTTGATTTTGCATTTGTTGGTTTTTGTTTTGTTGATGGTATCTTTCGCACTTTGTTGATACTCTTATGTTGTTTTTGACACAGGTTCAAATGTCGGTGCTAAGGTTGAAAAGGTTATGATGAGGTTTCCGATATTGAGAATGAAGTTTTCCTTACTGCTCGTGACAAGAATGGTGATGAGGATGGTTAGTATTTCATATTTTAGGTTTCAGTTGTTTTTGTGTTGATTACCTTTTTCTATATGTTGATTTTTTTGTTTTGGGTTTTAGGTACAGGTTCAATTGTTTCTAAGAGTGTTGTGAATCGTAATGAGATTAAAATGGATAGTTGTGAAACTTGTGATGTTAGTGTTGCTGGTAATGAGGTTCATGATGTGGCTTCTGATGTTAATGTGGCATTTGCTGATAAAGTTGTTGCCTCTGTTGCTGTCAAGAAAGATGTTGCAGAGGGCCATAAGTCTTTTATGTGTTAGTTTTTTGCCGTTAATTGTTGATGCTTCCTTTTCCTGTTAATTTATTGTGTTTTTATTTTCTTACTGGCTCGACTGTGGCTGGTTTTGAAAATGTTGATGCTCCAGTTGTTCAGGTTTCAGTACCTGATTCTGTTAAGGTACCACCTACTTCTGTTAAAGTATCACCAGCTGCTTCTATTGAGGTTCCACCAACTCCTATTGAGGTATCAACTTCTTCTGTTGAGGTACTATCAACTTCTGTTGAGGCACCAGCTGCTTCTACTGAGGTACCACCAGTTTCTGTTGAGGTACCAGCTGCTTATGCCTAAGGTCCTTCTTTAACTACTGATGGTTAAGGTACTATTTTTTGTTGTTATTTGCTTCATTATTTGGTTAATTTAGTGCTCTTGTTAATCTTATTAGTTTTTATCGCAGTGGAGCATGTTGTTGCCCATCATAAAATTCTTCATAAGTGTGGAACAGTTAAAAAATTGTTCCTCCTGTGTATAGGATGAGGAAAAGATGGTAACCAATAGGGTTCTAGATGAATATGATGTTGTTTCCTGTAATTTTTATGTGTCGTGCAATATTTTCTATTGATAATACTGTTTTTCTGGTTATTTACCTTTCCTAGTGTGAATTAAATATGTTACTATCCAAATACATTCTTGTAAGTTAATAATTTCTATCTTCTTGAAATAAAGTGTAGAGATGAAAACTAACACAGAATATGTGCTCGCCTAAAAATCTTGGGATGAACCTTTTATCTTAAAATTTTGCTTTTTAATTTCTTTGACAAATAAAGAGAAGCAAATGACAGATTGTGAAATTGAAAAATATAATTATTATTGGTTGAAAATGGGTAAATACAGAATCCATAAACAATGCCAAAAATTAAGCAGGTGATATTACAAAAAATACAATAAAAAAGCCAAAGGCACGGGGACTAGGATTAAAAAAAAAATGAAGAGGTTAATTGTTGTATGTATGCAAATGCAAGTCCCATTGGTTTGAACAAAAGTCAAAATTAACCACCATCAACCTACCATCATGACCAACCCCGCTTCCTTGGTTCCATCCTCTTACCCTTCACACTTCAACGACATCAAACATAATCAATGAATAAGGACTAAAATGGCAAATGCACCACAGATTCCCCAAACAATGACCCAATCGTATATAACTTTTAGCGTTGCCATGCTGTTACTACTCCCAATTTTATCCTTCCCAATCCTTCTTTAGTACACTCCAACCTCTAATATATAACTTCTCCTTATTACCAAATTCTCATTTTTCTTCTTCTTCTTTTTAACTTTTGTGCGTGTACGGTTCCTCAAATCAAATGTCATCATCACCAAAATCCCCCCCTCCCGCAACCATTTTCATTTCCATAAAATCCCTAACTCTTCCTTCTCCACTCGACCCAGCTCGAGTTCTAACCACGACGGGGATTATAACACTAATGTTACTGATCCAACCCAATTTGATACCTCTTCCTACTATTCATTGACTACATTGTTCCCAAAATATGTCTTCAGAGTTTGTTACCCCTCGAGTTAGTGTTTAATAGATGAGCAACCTTTTTCTGTGTTTGATATTGGGAGTGGTTCTGCTAGAGAATCGTCATTAGAGGTTCCGACATGATTCTCAATTCACTGAATGTTTTGGATGTTCTATGGCCTTTGGTGGAAAAAATTGACAATTTTTCCTTTTAAAAATATGGAGTTTGAGCATTAGTATCCGTAAAACCTTGGATTTTTTCATGACAACTTTTATTTTATTATTTTTATTTTGTGCAAAGTTAAAATGAAAATAGACTTTAGTTCAATAGTTATGTTTTGCCAATCATCCTCCGACAAGCGCTAAAATAGTGTCGTTTAAGTTATTTACCATATCCCTTTGTTTCCTTTGATTAATTGAGCCAAGCCAAGTCAAGCATCTTCTTATCCCCTTTTAAACTGACTTCATATTTGTTTTCCAAAACTTCGGCACTGTTATTGCACATCACCATTTTTCTTGTGTGAATTAAAGATGATTGTTATCCTAATAAAATAGGTGATTTAATTTTAGTTTTATGGAATTTTATGCAAAGTCAAGTCGATTATTTTATTTTTTTCTTCATTCAAACTAATATTTGTTATCCTTGTTCAATAACTCTAGCACCACTATCGCACAACACTGTTATCGCCCACTCTTGTTTTCCTAGTGTTAATTGACTATGTTATTGTCCAAATACATTCCAGTAAGTTAATAATTTTAATTTTCTTGAAATTTATTTCATGTTCACGCATGCTTTAGCACTCGAAAAAAAAGTAATAAAAACCCTTTTACTTTAGCACCTATAAAAAATAAAAATAAAATAAACAAAATCAATGAAGAATGACTAGAATTGTAAATTGTACCACTGATTCTCCCAAACAATGACTCAATTACAACTTCGAGAGCCATTGTGTAGTGGTAGTGTTGTTGTCATTGCCACCACTATATTTGTCCCATGCCGCCTAAATAAATTTTTACCACCTCCTACCATATAACATCTCCCAACTACCCATGCCCCCTTCTTTCATTTTTTACCTTTTGTGCGTGTACTATTCCACAAACCAAATGTCATCATCCCCAAAATTCCCCTTGGAAAACCCTGCAACCATCATGCTCTCCGTAAAACCTCTAATTCTTCCTTCTCTTCCTTCTCTCTCCTACCCAACTCAAATTCTAACTATCGCGGTGATTCAAATGCCATTGTGACTGATCCTGCCAATTCGATGCCTCTTCCTGCAATTTATTTACAACATTGTCTCCAAAATATTTCTTCAGAGTTTGCTACCTCACGGGGTTTTGTTTAACAGGTGAGCAACCCTTTTTAGAGTTTATTACTTTGGGTGTTCCTGCCATGGAGTCGTTATTGGAGGTTCCAACTTGATTTTTCAAATCACCAAAGGTTTTGGATGGTCTTTGGACTTTGGTTGAAAAATGTATTCAATAATGATTTTCCCTTTTAAAAATATGGAGTTAGAGTATTAGGCACCGTAAAACATGGATCTCTACATGGAAAGTTTTCTTTTAAAGCTAATCTTTTGTGCAAAGTGAAAATGAAAATAGGTCTTTTTCAATAGGTCGAATATGTGTGCCAATCCTCCTCAACAAGCGCTAAATTGTGTCATTTAAATTATTTACCCCATCCAATCGTTTTCTTAGATTAACTAAGCCAAACCAAGTCAAGCACCTTCTTTTTCCCCTTTCGAAATGATTTCATTTTTTGGATTCCAAATCTCCAGCACTGTTATCGCCCATTGCTATTTTCTTGTGCGAATTGATGATGATTAATTTTCAAATACCTTACAATAAGTTAATAATTTTATTTTTGTAGAAATTCATGCAATGTTCACACGTTCTTGCATATACATCATCTCTCTATTACCCAATGCTTTTTCTCTTTTTTACTTTTTGTGCGTGTATTGTTCCTCAAATCAAATATGATCATCACAAAAATTCCTCCCCCCCAATTCAAATCCTCGCAACCATTTTGGTTTCCATAAATAACTAACTCTTCTTTCTCCCCTGGACCTAACCCTAATTCTAACCAAGACGGAGAATTTAACGCTAATGTGACTGATCTCACCCAATTTGATGCCTCTTCCAGCTACTCATTTACTACATTATTCACAAAGTTTACCTTCAGAGTTTGTTACCCCCCGAGGTATTGTTTAACACACGAGCAACCTTTTTTCTATGTTTGATATTAGGAGTGGTTCGGTCAGAGAGTCGTCATTGGAGGTTCCAACAAGATTCTCAATTCACTAAAGGTTTTGGATGTTCTATGGCCTTTGGTTG
>JAULKM010107348.1:0-23940 GCA_032355605.1 Rubia tinctorum | reverse complement strand
TTATAAAATTTATAACTACTACACGTTGTATAATAAAACTTTAATATTGCAACAAAGACATTTTACCTTTTATTATTATAATTAAACTCCGTCTTTCCGTAAGCATATGGAAAGACCGTCTTTCCTAATACTTTGCCAAAATTGAAATTTGGAAGGGATTATATTTGATTTTGGGGTGATTGCGTGTGTGTATATACAACACAACGCAGAAGGAGAATGAAACCGGTTTAGATTTCGTTTTTTACACAGACTTTAGTTCTTTGTAGAGTTTCCAGTGATTTCACCGAACATAATAATTAGTGCTAGAGCATTATTAGACCAGTTTGGAGTTTGATTATTTTCGAAAAGGAGAGACCAGAGTTTGATCTTGTTTTTTTGCAAAAGAATTTCAAGTGAATAATCACCTGGGTTTCCGTGCGCAGGTTTGAGCGTTCCTTGTTTGCATGTAACCAAACCAGTTTCTTGGTTAATTAGTTTGTCTTTATTTTCGTTATGTTTTACTTTTATATTATTAATCTGTTGAGTTTGATTATTATGAATAGCTAAATTATATATCGGCAGAGAATAACGAATGTTAGTTCAAAATAGTGGGACCTAATTGTTTTATAATTGACTGGCCAATTTGAATACTTTTAGAATATTGCTATTTAATTTCCTCCAATACGCAATTGTTTGATGTGATTATTAAGTGGAACAATGTTGTGAAAAACAGTTAAGTAACTAAGACTGTAATAGCAAGATAGAGAATAATTGAGTGTGCATTTCTATTTGATTTTACTCTGGTAAATACTATATCGGGTTCTTTTAATTCTTAATACTATTAAAATGTGTTCTCGTTTAGCGAATACTTTCTAGGGGAATTTTGGTAAGGGAAACAGTTAATTAATTATAATTGATTAACTGCCGATAAAGTAAGAAAGAATTTGGGACGTTAAGCGTACCTACTTTCCTATAACCGATAGATGTGTAAGAATTGATTAATCATTGCGCCTAGGATCGACAGTAACTAGTATGAGTTATTTTTAGCCAATATTATTTTTATATATTATTTCTCATTTTTAGATTCATTATATGCAATTTTAGTGTTAGAAATCATTCTTGAAATTAAGGCGTGGTGGCATCACCAAATTTTTTTAAAAAATTAGTTGGAAGAAAAATTATAATTATTGACTTTGCTCTTCATGAGATCGACTCTACTTACCTGTATACAAATTAGTATTTTCCTGAGTTTGCAGGTTATTTGACTAGTAGAACGATGGTCACCAATTGTATGATCTTTACAAGGAGAAGAATGTTGTTAACTTTGCCCACCGTGAGGAATTTAAGTTTCTGAAGAGGAATTTAGGTTTCTGAAGGAGAATGAGCTCGCTTGTCTAGTCTATCCTCGCTTGGGTGTTGAAAGACTGATGGGCACACGAGATTTATGAGTATTACTCGGGAATAAGTATGACAAGATGGGCAAAGTTGAAAAATGCCTGGCTATGGTCCGACTTCGTGAGCGAAACCTAGAATTAAACATAGCAGACTAGGGGAGGGTTATGTCTTGGAAGGAGATCTATAAAGAGGGCTAGGATTGAAGTCCTAAACAAGGTGATGCAAGTTGGTGGTGCTGTCTTCCGCCTGATTAGGGAGCTAGGGAGGGATAAATGTGCTGCCTAACTTGGCGGGGTTGGAAGGTTGCGAGATTGATCAGTTTGCCTCTACTATTGGGCCTAGTAGGATTAGTGATGAGTTGTGGAATGGTACTCCTGCCGAGGCTTTTGGTGCTAGTGTGATTTTAGTAGGGGTGGGGGGAGAAGTGTGCCTAGTAGTTCTGATTGCAGGGATGAGACCTCTGGTCCTAAGATAGGGTAATTATGAATGTACATGAATTGTGAATCTAATGATAACTATGTTGGTTGTGTATTATTATTTTAAAATTTTACTATTTATTATGTTATTATTTAATTAACGAGTTACTTGTATAACGTATAGGTAGGAAAATCTGTTGTGTGTTTTCAAGATATGGTTTTGAATAAGAAATTTTGTGAGAGTGAGTGAATGGAGGATATCATTTCGTGGGAGTGATTACCTTGATGATATTCTTCGCCGTAAAGGAAAATTAGAGGTTGAATATCACCGATTAGTGGGGGGATTAAGGAATGGAAGGGACGCTATAGTGTAGAATGTGAATTCTTAGCTCGACTCCTTACTAAGCATGAGAAGTTAGAAAGTCTGGTAGAGATTGAGGAATAGCAAAAAATTTGGGCAAACGGTAAGTGTCGAGAACTGGAAGGTTTATTGAAGGGCCAATATAAAGTTAATGGTAACATTCGTGCCGAGATTAGTAAGAATCTACCCAGGAATCCTAATGCTAATAAGGAATGATGAAAGGATCGTTCATATTTTGGAACAATAGATAGATAGTTTAAAATGAGACCTAGAGACTTATGGATATTCTGTGTTGTTAATGAGTATGTAGCTAGCCCGGTCATAGTGGGAACTTATTGTTGATCGCAATTCTTACTATGTGAAGCATATGCATCGTAGAGACCATAGGTTCCACACGAGAAAAGGTTTATCTACATATGCAATGGAAAATTGGACAAATTATGCATGTGAAAGTTGGGCCATAATTACAATGGACTTTGGATTACCCTAGTTTTTTTGGTAAGTATTCTATCATGTACTAATTTTTCTCTTATGGACTTATTTGTAATGCCTCAAGAATTTTATAATTATTGTGTGTGTTTGTTCTTATGGCTCTTGAGGTGTTTGCACCGTAGTTGTGGTTATTTCAAAATAGGGTATATATCAAGGGTGGGGGTAAATAAGGTGAAATGTGTATGTTAGGCGGAGAATGGGTCGGGGATTTTCTTATGTCACGAGGTTGGTGGTGTTCCGGGAATATTAGAAGCCGCACCATCCTCCCTGTCTTTGTGTAGTAGGTGTGTATTATGTTCAGTTGGTAGGTGGCTTGGCAAAAATGAATTGGAATTATTTTTGTGTCACCAGGCTGGTGATTTTCCAGACTTATGTGAAGTCGTAGTATTCTCTTCATTATTGTGGGTGTTGGGAAACCAAGGGGGTGTGTATATACGCTTGTGCATGAGGCTTGTTTTTCCAATGCGAAGCCACTGTACTCTCGCTACCTTTGTCGTGTGGGTTGTTTCATTTCCTACTGAACGAATCCATGGGTTATTTTCCTACTTAGGTCGCATCTAGTAGGTTAGAGAGTGTTGTATGAACATGTCAGAGTGGTTACTTGATGTGCACCTAGAAGCATGTGTTTCCTAATGCATTTAACATATCTTTTAGTAGCTTTTGTTTGATTGATTACTAGTTTTAAGTAGGTTTAGATGGCCATTGTTGTTTTTCTTACCTAGATCATTCATTTTGTAGTATATTTAGATCTAATGGATTCTATGACCTTACGAGCATCTATATTCTATTTTTTGAGCTTATTGCAGATTGCTCGTAAGCAATTCAGAGTAGTTTAGTGAAGGTCATCCACTAGAATGATAGTAGATCGTAGAAGGGCATTCGCAAGGATGGTAAAATATTAGAGGCCACGGGTCAAAATGTGGTAGAAGATAGAAGGGTCAAAGAAGGAAGACAAAGAAGTGGATGAATTGTAATCTGAGAGATGGACATAGTTTTGGGAACGATCCAAGAAGAATTAGTGTCCTAGGTTGTTACCGATGGATTCGTCTTCTCGAGCGTTATAAAATCTATTACGAGAAATCTCAAATTGGTTCAACATTTCATCCGTAGCATCGCACAAGATTGAAGGGAAAAAACCAAGTTGTGGAAGAGTGGAAGACTAGCACGACCTGTGTAGATTTACACGGCCTGTGACAAACCCATGCCAAATAAAATACTGAGGCAACTAAGTCCTCGTACCAGCCGTGTGCTTTTTCACGGCCCATTCAGCAAGAAGTTGAAGAACGAGGTTTCCAGTCCGCCCTCGAAGTATTGAGCGACCGCACGCTCAGGAGAAGAAGAAGAAGAAGACTACAACTCTGGTCCGCAACACACGTGCTTTTGCACGGGCAATGCACTCAGTACACCCAAGGAGTATCTCTAGTCCACGACCCATGTACTTTTGCACGGCCTGTGCCGACGTAGCACTAGTAGTGCCCTTAGAATTTCACTAGGGTTTCATTGGGGTTTCTTCCTAACACTGGCCTTTAGAGGCCCATTTATCTTCTCCTAAATAAGGAGTCTTTAGTCTTCTAGGGTTAAAACAAGTAGGCATAATGTGAATTTTATTTTCTTGGTAAGTAGGAAGGAAGAGGAGAATCCACTCCCTCTCTCTCTGGGGTTCTTCTTCTTTTTTCCATCTCTTAGTTTCTTAGATCCATGACATTTAATTCAATGAGTGCCATGGATCTATTAGTAGTAGAGTACTTTAATTACTTGGGGATTTATTTTGTATTCATGACTTGGTAGTGATTTTGTAAGATTCTAGATCTCCTTATCTTCTATGTATATGAATATCGTGTTTGATTTAATATTTACGTTTTTGTGAAATGCATGTTAGATATCCTATGGTACACCGTAGTCATATGTTCCATGTATTGTGCTAGGATTGTTTGCCTCTTGGGAGTGTCCGGTTAGGATATGTAGGTCTGTGAGTCCTCGGCTATTTGAGTGTATGCATATAGGATCGTGAGCACCGTTCTGATGAGCATATACCTAATTTCAACTAGATGTAATGTGCCCCAATAGATAAGGTATGATAGTTTGTAGTAACTAGGGTTGTAGTGTAGCGACCATTGTCATTTTAACCCTGGAGTTATCATGAGATTACGATCCCTTTGCCTCTATAGGTTTAGGGAGAAACGTCCATAGTTGAGTGCCTGGGATGTAATTCCTTTACGGGGAGAGAGGTGCGCAGTCTGGATTCCTTTGATCGCCGATGCACATTCCCTAATTACGGAGGCGGTGTTGATATGATTAAAATGGACTTAGGTACTTTTGTGTTATAAACACTGGGAAGTGTCGACTATCAACCACACTACGTGACATAGAAATTGAGAAAGATTTATATGTCTTATGTGCGATAGAATCTAGGATCAAATTTATCTATTGGTCATGTTAAGCAAATATCACCAAGGTTAGCTTAATATAGTTTGTTCTCTTGATTTGCATGATTCGTAGTTTTTAGATTAAAAAACCCCCAAAACCTATATTTGTGACACTAGCTATTCCCGACACACAATCGGAGTGACACCTAATTGTGAGTCTTGTATAGTTAACTTTTGAATTCTAGCATCTCTATGGAAGACCATGGACTTTCTATTAGCTAATCTTTAGTAGTTGGTAGTTAGTATGGGAACAACGTATATATATATTTATTTATTTATTTATTTATTTATTTTTGTATCTTAGCACTACTTGGGTTAATTATACCAAAAGTACAATCACACGGAGTGCGGATCATTAGTGTATATGTCATCTATGTGCACATGGGCTTGGACTTTGGGATTAGATGATAAGTATGCCACGTGGGCAATTTGTTTTACATTATCTAGGTTGTGGTATTTAACTTTTCCGATTTCCAAGGCTTGGATAACGGGTTGAGTAGTTGTGGGTAGGCGCAATGTTGCAACTATTTAGATATTAACTTAATGCAATTCCTTTTCATATACGCATATTATCACTTTATAAAGGGAACCGTATTAGGAGATATCCTAAGTTGTAGTTTGTCTGTGACCCATTTGTGTTAAGTTCTCTTATTTGTCTACTCAAGTAGATGTGTGTCGTGTGTTGTGTGTTGTTATTGAAGTTTTTGTAAATGTGTAAGTTGTATGATTCCTATAAACATGGTGTGAGACTCTGGGGGTGCTTTGATTTTGTGCCAAAGACCTTATTTGTTTGGCGATAATCATTTTTGGGTGGGTTTTTGGAGGATTTATCTCAATTTTTGGCGATGCGGGATAGGTTAATGTCTCTTACGGGATTTTATAAGAGAGCTCATGCAGACAATAAGTGTGTAGTTCTATTCTACATTTTATTTATTCTTGTGAACCAAGTATGTTTCATTGATTTTTTTTTGCTAGGATTAGAGAATGGGATCAGTGAATGACAGGTAGAGGGTGATGGTGAACCTCCATCTAACTGGCCATCTTTTATGGGGGCGAAGGGAACCGCCGCAAGGAGATGCCTATACTCGCGACGACTTGGCTCTAGGGGACAGCTAGGCTATACAGCTAACAAACACACTTGATTGAATAATCTCTAGGTTTTTGTTTGGTTGTGCAAGAACGGGATCTAGTATGACGATGGCGTGAAGAGTGCTTAATCCACATGCTTGCCTACTTTTAGGTTGGGTGCTCTTTGTATGAAGGGTACCCTGACGCTGTGGAGACTCACTCGTTCTGTGCTCGATGAGGCAATGGCGGCCACTGTACCATTAACGAAACGAGCTTGTCTACCACAATGGGCTTAGTTTCTTATTATATCTGTTGTAATAGGTTTGCTATTTGGAACGATGCAACATTCATCAATTTAATCTAATAGATTAAGAGAAGTGATGTATTGCTATGATATTTTAATTTAATATATATCTTGGGTTTTCTGGGCCCAAAATAGATTGTAATTTTATTGGCCCTTTTTGACTGAGCCTTTGTTTTAGTTTGTGTTATTTTACTTTTCTCGGTACATGTTTTACCATTTATTTTCTGATGATAGTCCTAATGTCCAAGACCAATTTGTTGTTTTAGCTACATCCTTGAAATGTAAGACCGGGGGGAGCAATTTTATTGCAAGCATATATTTTAGTGTATCGGGGCGTACCTTGTTGTTGGGGTTTTAACTGGGATAACAATTATTGGTATATAGCATATACCCATTGTTTTCATGATCGTCTTTCACTTTCTATTGTATGTGTTCATTGTTTCATTCCTGCTGGTGACTTTCGTGATGGCATCAAGTACTAAATATCTTAACTAGGAAAGCACGGACTTTCCTGTGTATTATGAAGGCCTAGAAAGCAAAATTTGGTCCACACAGACAGCACCACTGATGCATGAGAGTCCTTTTAAGCCAACATAATAACCAGAACTGGCGTGGTGATGCATGCTTACTTGGTTAACCTGCAAAACAAGATCCTATGCCCTAGTCAGTGTTTCGGTTTACACTGATTTGTCTCCGAATATTGCCATTACCTATCTTCTTGTCCCGAATCTCTATTTATAGCTGATAAACTGGGTGGCCTACACTAATCATGGTCAAAGTTAATCTTATCATTACTAAATCATGGTCTTATTAGGATGATCGTGGGTTCTGACCATCTTCCTCCTCGAAGTGGAATTCTTCTAGTACCATGCGACCTGTACTTAGTGTTTGCTTACCTTATTCGCTGGTCACATTGTGTTGCATTTTGGCACTGGCTACGAATGGTTCGTGGAGGTGTATGCCACATTCTCATAGATTAGTTTGTTTCTAGAGCACAAAATGTACCAGATGATAATGCAACGTATAATTTTATTAACATCAGTAAATTATGTGTTTTTACACTAGTGGAGAGCAACATATTAAAGGCAGCATTAGAAGGTGGTTCCTCCAAAAAAAACGAGGAACCTAATTTCTAAAGAGATCATGAACATAGAACCTATTAGGGGATTCCCATAGTTCATTTCTAATGTGGTTATTAAATAATCTCTTTTAATTGGTCCAATTCAAAGGCGATTTTGCAAAACCTCCATTGATTTTAACCTCTTCTAATTTTGGAAGTGGGGCCCAATGCTTGTTGTGAGTTCATAACAAGCATTTTAGATTAGTTATGAAATGCTGGCAAAACTTCCAAACTCTGAAGTATCCTCGGAACTTTTACTAATATGAGTTATCAATGCACCCAAAACTTTTTTTTTCAGAAGAAAACTTGGGTGGTATTATTCCATTTATTTTCCATTGATGAAGAAGTAAATTATTACATTGGAGTACATCATTTGTCATTGGAGAATGTACAATTTATACAATTTCATTACTTGAAAGGAAGAAATTAAGGTTGAATTCGTTTTTACATATGTTGAATTTGGATTTCCATTTATGTTAGGGTTGGGTTGCGATGATTGTGCATTGAACGTCTATGAGTTTCATTGTAATTGACGTGTAGGAAAATGGGAATAAATCAAAATGAAGTCATCGGTAATGATCTTAGAAAATCACTTGATTACATGCCATTGGTAGAATATTTTGTTTCCTTTGCGTTTAAACATAATTTTATTTTTGGTACGGTGCATCCATGATGCCAATGTAAGTACTGTAGAAATGATGTGTATTTAGGGAGGAAGAAGTTGCAAGAACATCTCGTAGTTAGAGGGTTTCAATGAAGTTGCACTTGTTGGTTATGGTATATGGAAGTTGGCAGAATGCATCGTATGGTTGAATTGAATAACATGAACATGGGAGATGAATTAGATGGCAATGAGGAATTTAATTAAATGGTGGATGGTTTTTCTAGGGAGTTCGAAGGTAAACCCGAGGTCTCGATTTCAAGTAAAACTTTGTGAATAATGAATTTGAAGATCACATATGGATGGCTAATAAGTCGATGAGCAAAAGTCTTTAATTGTTAAGGGAAATGCTCCTCTAAGCTAATCTTATACCCCATAGGTTGTATTCCGTGAAACAATATTCTATGTCCGATGGGATTGGACTACAAAAAATACATGCTTGGCCAAATGATTGTATGTTGTACAAGGGGAAGGTTGATAAAAATAAAAAACAATTGTCGAGTATGTGGTGAGTCTCAAAACAAGTTGAAGAGGAGTGAGATTGTGGTGGGTACGAAAGTGTTGTTGAAATCGAAGAAAAAGACAATGGCTAAAGTGTTGTGGTATCTCTTTATCTTTTCCTTATTAAAGAAGTTATTTGCATTTAATGAAGATGCATAGTTGTTGAGTTGGCATGCATAGAGGGTTTGATCGGTGGATGGTGTGATAAGACACATATTAGATGGTGAACAATGGAAGAAACTAGATGCATTTTACCCAAAGTTTGGCTTTGAACCTTGGCGTTTGAGGTTAGGCTTCGTCAACTAACATAATTAATTCATTTAGTAATATAAGTGGAACACATAGTTCTTGGCCTGTTATGTTGGTGATCTACAATCTTCCGTCATGGTTGACAATAAAACGTAAGTATATGATGTTTTCAATGATGATTTCAGGGCCAAAGGTAGAGATATAGATGTGGGTATTTCTCCTCTTGTGGATGATCTGTTGAATGTATTTAATGTCAATGTTCAAACATATAATGGTAGTGTGGGTGATTTCTTCACACTGGAAGCTTTGTTTCTTTCAACCATCAATGATTTCCCTACTAATGGGAATTCGTCCAGGTACTCAGTGAAAGGTAACTTTGCTTGTCCCTTGTTGTAAGATTGACAAAGAAATGGTTCAATGGGATAAATGGAGGCTAGAGAACCACCCGTACCATTAACTGGTGTTCAGGTTTTTGAAACAGTCAAGATTTTTCACAATGACTTTGGGAAGAACAGAAAATCTTTTGTTGTAGGGATTTGAAAGAAATATTCATTTTTTTAGACTATCCTACGTGAAGTATTTGGATATCGAACATTTTTTTTTAATGTCATGCATATTGAGAAGAACGTATGCAATTCTTTGGTTGGGACGTTGTTGACTACCCCTGGGAAAACAAGGGATGAACTGAAGGCTCGTCTTGACTTGGTTAACATGGTAATTAAGAAAAACTTAAGGCCAGTGACTGTCGATGATGATTGTTACTTTCCCCTCTGCTTGCTATTCTATGTCTAAGTCGAAGGATAAATTCTTTTGTGATACCCTTAGCAGTGTGAAGGTCTCTGGGGATTATTTGTCCAACATTAATTAGTTCATTTTGTGTCTTTTGCAGAGCTCAAACTAGTTGTGGGAAAGTCATATGATTTCCACAACCTAATGTGGAAATTGAATGCCATTCACTGCCATCCCATGTAAGATTGTTCATCACAAAGCTTTGTTTGTTCTTCAAGTCTATTTATTGCAAACGCATTAGTAATTTCAAAGTTGGATAGGTTGCAAGCAATAATTGTTGAAGTTCTTTACGAATGGAAATGTATTCTCCACCCTCATCCTTTGCCATTATGGTCCACTTAATCATTCATTTGTTGCGGAAGATAAAACTACATGGTTCCATATTCTTCATATTGATGTACCCGTTCGAGAGGTACATTCAAGCATTTTGTGAAAAATTGGTATAGGCCTAATGCATGTATTGTATAGTGATTCTTGAAGACTAGGTAATCGAGTTTTGTACTGATTATTTGAAGGAGGTTGGTTTTTTTGGGTTCCTAATTCTATACATGAAGGGAGGTTAGATGGCTAAGGGGTTAGACAGGGAAAGCTTTTTAGCCATAGTGCGGAATATTTATTCACTGCGCGTCTTTATGTTCTTTGCAACCATGAAGAAGTTTTCCAACAGATTGAGATTCTCATGGATGACATAACACTGGGGCACCCCAATTTCAATGAAGTTGAGGAACTACAACTAGACCCTAGAACCTTTCCGTCATGGCTATAAGATCCCGTGGCTGTCGGTGATTTTCTCAAAAAATTTAAATGATTGGCGCGTAAACCATTTAGAACTGTATTTTTTTTATAGAGGGAAAAACATCAACAATTTTACTTTTGCCACAAAATCAATGGATGATAACGGTGTCTCTAAAATCAATGGAGTGTCTCTCGTGTCTGAAACATTACATATTGGTTGTGGAAGTGACAATAATCCTTTGTATGCACAACAATGTTATTTCAGAAATATTTATGATATTTGGGAGCTTGACTATGTGAGTGCCAATTTTTAGCGAACCAAGGCTTCAAGATTCATCCTTGTTGGCAGAAGTTGGGTGGGCTGAAGGGAAGATCCTTTCACATTGACCTCACAAGCTTATCCAGTTTTTTTATGATTGAGATCATGTCGATCCTCAGTGGGAGATTGTTGTAGAAGGGAAAAGACATTTTGTTGAAGTTTGCATTTTTTTGTTGGCAGCAACGACCACGATGATTGTATTTCAGATGATGTTCGAGGTAAGATCACCTATAAAATAAGGAGGTCCAAAATGGTGGTGAAAAAAAAGCAAAAGTGGTGTAGATATTAGGAGGAAGGGTTATGTGTGGGAAATTTGAATTTTCAAAAGTTAGGAAGGACTTCTAAATTCCGAAGTCCTTCAAGTGGTGTGGTTTCAACTTCAAAATTGAATGTTCTGTAATAAATTATTTACGTAGTTATCTAATTTTTACCACAGTGTAAATCTAACAAAAATAATATAATTTAAAACACGTTCAACTTTTCATAAAAATTCATAGCAATTTCTAATTGGAACAAACTTAGTCAATGTTCCAAAATGAAACATAAGAAATCTTCAAAATCTTCAAAACAAACCAATTACACACTATTCTAATCATTATTCAAGATCACCCATTAAAGTAAGGCAAATGAGACGAGGTCTGCATGTCGACGCGAGATGCTGCTCATAGGTTCGTTATATTTTTTCCAACATCCAAATCTTGTCCTTCATGGCTGAAAGCTCTTTCCGCTTCCAATGGTAGCAATCCAACCCTTTTAAGTAGGCTTTCTCTGAGTCTACAAACATTTTGGTCACATAAGCTAAAGTCGACAAAAATAGTCTATAACTATAAAATGCATCAATAAGTATAATTTCACAATTTTTCATAAATTATCGGCCCCTTGCTTGTCTCTGCATCAGAAAGTGGCCTATAGCACCATTTATGGTCAAACAACACCCACTTCTTATTTTGTAAGTAACTCTGGTCAAAATACTTTGGGGGCTTTTCCTCCTCATGTAATGTCAACCCGATAACAAGAACACACATTCGTCTGGAACAATGAAAATCTATCTCCAAAGATCCTTACATCAAAGGTTTAGATAAGTATGCCTGGCTATGCACAATAGTTTGAAAATATAAATCATTACTTCTCAATGTAGGGTGCAATGAACAATTTTTTTATCCTTCTAGGCTATGTATTTGCGTATGTATTCTATCCGCTCTTGCTTCGAAAACCCAATCCCTTGAGTCATCAACGCACACAAATAACCTACCCAACCCTTATCCTTTTGGTTAGTAAAGTAATACATGTACATTACACATACAATTTAGAAGATTAGGCATGAATATATATTGATTTGGCATAGTAAAAAGAGAAATAAAATCGAAACTCACACTTACAATCGAAATAGGGACATGATTGTTTACTTGACTTGTCACACATATACAAATATTCTTACACACATACATAAATCTTCAAAATCACTTCATAATTAAATGATGTCACCGCTTCTTCCAAAAATTCACTCATTTCCGAAAAAAAGTGTACGTTGAGTTATGTTTGTGTGTCGAGATCTAATCAGACAATACTCAGATGAAAATCGGTGACCCCTTCTCCACTTGTGCTCTCATTGTTAGAGGTTTGATGTTTTCCTCCACCGGCGGAATTGTTTTTGTGGGTGTCGGGTGGTTCACCTTTAAATGATCATCAGTCACGGGATCGATGTAAATCTCCTTGTCTAGAAAAGCAATAGTTCTCCATTGTGGTTCACATTAATGTTGCCCTGAGAGTGGAAAGACCCTCTTAATGGCAGCTCCCAAATGCTTTTAAGCTTGTCAGGTACAATAAGCCCGGTGTTGTTCACTAACTTCCGGATCAAAATCTCCTGTTGATGTAAACGTTTATCCTGGAGAATGGCTTCGTTTTGTAACACTTAGATTCTTGATGGCTTAGCCCTCTCATAAGAATGGACAATTCTGAAAGCCTCACTTTGTGTCTCGAACGCACTAAACCCTCTTGCGCTTCCGAGTGATTGGATATTTCGGTTACCTCGCACAAGATGTCGTGCTTATCAGTAGGAATGAATTGACCTTCCATTGATCTTGTTTTTATTTAGCCTACCACATTGTAAGATAAAGACCATGAATACCAAAACTTGAGGACAACAAATGTACAATATGTGCATGAAAATAAATAAACCCTAATAAAACACGTACCACTTTTTTCGCAAGTTCAATGTCCTCATCTTTGTCAAACTTTCCTTTCTTATTTTTTTGAGCCTTGAGACATAGATAACACCAATCTATTTGATCAACATCGATCAGAACAACCAATGTCCTAGCCTCTTTCTTGGACATTCCCCTTTCAATTGCTAGTAGAACATCTTATTCTAATTGTTCTCTTACCATCTCGAGTGTCGCCAATCCATGAACCCCGCGACTCTTCCGATGTGGAGTTATGTTCAACTTAGAATTGTGTGCTTACCCTTCCCCCGTACCCTTACAAGAAAAGAGAAAACCATGTGATATAAACACCACAAAATCTATGTGTAAAGATTTAGATTTATAGTAGACTAATTTTTTTTATCATTCTCCATGATCTTCCAACTCTCTAGGTGAATATGTGTGTAAGTTAGCCACAAACGTTCGCTTTTTCAACTCGAGAATTTGAAATCTCTAGAAATCGTGTACTTGTGTTCTCGCCAACTTTTGGATAACATTTTTATGGCTATCTTTCTTTACTCGTCGGGGGCATAAATTTTAAAAGGGTCTCTACTTGTTTTGACGAAGAAGGAAAAGTTAGAAAAGATTGGCTTTTCCATCAACTTCAATTAAATTAATCGGATTAGAAAAAACAAGTAAACAACTATGACGGGGTACCTTGCATTCCATCCAAAGGGTGGTTTTGTATTCCTTTGGCACATCATATTATCGTAATGGATGTCCACTCGAGTACGACTGACTTTTCCAACCCAACTTGACCGCTTCGCCCCGTCTTCCGGCAAATGTAGGCCCATTTTGTTGAAAACCTATGGGGTCATTTCCTTCCAAGCCATTATCTTTTCCAATGTTCTACAATGCTTTTTCGCAATGCCCACCTCTCCGTTTCCTTATTCTTCGTCATCCTCATCAACTGTTGCTTCAGTATTTTCATCATTGGAATTTAATGTATCATCTCGACCCCTCTTCCTTGACATTGGACTACCACACGCTCATCAATTTAACACATGTTAATTTTTATTTTTCCTATTTCCACAAACCCTAGAACAAGTAAAAAAAGCAAAATGATAAACTAGTGATCATAAATATACAGACAAAATGATTATCTAGCCAAAAACAATGATTGAGCGTAAATGGAGAGCATTAAATTATAGAACATAAATATACAGAAAAAATATATTGTAATCATTCACCTTAACCCTAGTAACATAGTTACTTTTAAACACTAAAGAACAAACCCTAGCTCCTACTTGCTTTTGAATCCAAAATTCTCACCCAAGAACAAACCTTAGCTCCTACTTGCTTTTGAATCTAAAATTTTCACCCAAGAACAAACCCTAACTTCCACTTGCTTTTGAATCCAAAATTCTAATCTAAGAACAAATCCTGGCACAAATGGGAGAATTTCATAATGTTTGTCTTCAGTTGTGTGGAGAATTTGATGAGAAGAATGTGATAAGTGTTGAGTGAGGTTTTTGGAAGAGAGAAATGGTGAGAAAATTGCACCTAAACGTTTTTCATTTATCACACACTTTGAAATGTCTTTGATACTGTCATATAAACCCTCACGAAGATAGCTTCCGAACTCGGAATTGTATCAGCCCTTTTTTATTTAAGAGCAAAACATGTTACGTAATCAAAATTAATTTGGTTTTTTAGGAAAACATATCTTACAAACTTCTGAACTCGAAATTTGTGGGGTGTATTAAAAAATACCCAACGCCACCCTACATACGCTTAGAAATTCTAACTCCCTAAATTCAAATCCCACACTTTTCAAATGAAGAATCATGTCAAGGAAGAGAGGCAGAGGAGGAGGTAATGCATCAGCCCAGAGTCATTCTTCGTTCACTGAAGTTGGAGCTTCCAAAAAGTTCTTCAATACCGAAGGGAAAATGAGGTATGTTTATTTTCTTAGATAGAGAAAATATACAAATCTAAAAATCGTACATAGTGCTGATATGTATGAATTGCCCCTAGGGTATATCCTACGTAACATTAGGAATCATGGAATGGAAAAATTGTTCACATGTGAGGAGAGTGTAACCACCGACGAGGCTGTGCAATTCTTTGCAAATTTGGGCCAAAACTTTGGGAATAAGGATATGAAGCACATCACTGCCACCAAATATACTATTAATTAATGCCCTTTGAAAGAGGCGCGATTTCCCCCCAATTTTTTATGTCCAAAATCTTCCAAACTCTTTTCTTCCTTCTATTTAATCTCCAATCTTCCATCATTTCACCATTCATGATTCCAAGGTATGTATTTACTAGTTCCACTACCCTATATTTCTACTCTTACAACATTCTCTAACCACTTGAAATTTCAAAGGGCAAGAAGTTTCATTTTAGAAGAGGAGTAGAAGGAGAATAACCTTTAATAAAAGCTTGGGCTTGTTAGATGAAAAACTTTAAGTTTTACTCCTTATCACTAAATCATTCCATAAAACAAAGCTCCCACTCGTTGTATAAATTTGTATTGTATTATGGTTTATAGTTATTTATTCTGTTGTTTATGTAATGTTGCATTTTTAATGAAAATCCCTTCTTATGAAGGTAGTTTTGATATTATTTCAAAAAATGTGTGAATGTAAGATTAATAATGTCTAAGAAATGGGCTTGTGATGATGCTTTACGTTCATGCAATGGAAATTCCGCTACATCGGAATATGTTGCAATGATGAAGATGGATCCGATGATGTAGGAATTCCAAAGACTAATTGTAGAACATTAGAAGGTATACTGGTTAGAAAAGAGTTAAATTTGTTGGTTTTAAACAAGTCGGGCAAGTGTTTGTTAAAAGAACATACTAAATGGTCTAATTGGGTCTGGAAGGTTAGTAGAACGAGGGTAGACATACGGTACGATAATTGGCATGAGGTCCTGAAAGAGCACAAGGACTCCACATGGACGGAGTGCAATGTACCATTATACTTCAAAGTCTTACCCCCCCCCCTAATCCCCCTTTTTTTATCTTAAAATATTTTTTTTGTGTTTGACACGATGGCATTAAAAATCATCATAAAGGCTATTTGAGATCAATGCTCCTGACATGGAGGATTTACGAAAAAAGGCAATGAACATGTTGACTAAGAATTGGCGGGGACATAAACACACATTGTCTGGTGATTACATATTTTTGGATAAAAAGGGAGATCGCTCGTGGTTAACCTACACACACATTCAACTGGAGAGTTAGGAGATCCACAAGAGAAGGGCTTCGGGGAATAAGGAAAATGTCAGTCCATTTATTTAGAGTGTATTTAGATTATTATGTCTTTAGTTGTGACATGTCTATTATAACATCCTAACATAGGATATGAAGGAAGAAAAATAATACATTTCATCGATGAACATAGCTCCTCGCCGATTGAGTCGTTGGGGTTATGGTTTTGTGGCATTCGAGTTAGTACGTGAATGTTTCAAAAGGGACGTTTAAATTGCAGTCATAGGTAGAGATGAACAAAGATGAGGAAAGGTCACCGGTAAGACCAATGGATGTGGATGAAATCAAGAGGTGTGATCTATTCCCAAAAGGCCGATAACACAAAGGAAGGTACAATTGAAAAGCTAAACGAAATTGAACTTGTGAAACGAGTGTTAATCAATTAGTAATTCTTTCCACTTGAATACATGTTTCCATTTAGATAGACTAACAATTTTCCACTGTATACGTAGGATAAGTTAAAGCTTGATCAATTGGATGACTAGTTTATTCCCACGTGTAAGCACAACATTCTTTGTGAGATTACGAGAAAATCCCACCACCCAGTAAGTGCTAGAAGAGTGGGTGCGTTCTTTTTCCAAAGAGAGGCGTTTGGAATTGTTTGGTCCTATGTTCAGAAAAATCATTGAGAATCCACACCTTGCAAAATGAAGCACTTTTTCGAGACAAACGAATAGAGCAACAAGACATTCTAACTCGTAAGTTTTTCCAACACACCGGACTTGCTCTACCTGAGAATTTAAAGGATTTGACACCTGATTGGACTCTGCCTTCCCAAGGATCATGCCATTCTCCCAGAGAGATTGAGGTTAACCAAGATCTAATTATTCAAATGCAAACAAATGAAGACAACAATCTCTACAAAGCCATCCTAGCCAATGAAAATACAGTGTGTGTTTAATTTTCTGTCATTGGTTACTATTAAATTAGTGTTATACTAAACACAAGTTTTTATACTATGTAGACATGATCCTATGGAACTTTGCATGATTCTATGCAATATCATCACTCTGCCCCAATTGCGAATGGTGTTTCCAGAGCTTCGTTGGAGAATCTAATGGTGCTTAATGCCTTTTAACCAATTTTAGATGGCCACTATAAGAAAGTAGGGCCCTCCCAAGAAATGTTTCATGTATGATCTCATCGTCTAATATACGTTGATCCTATAAATGATCGATATTTGAAATTCACCCACCCTACAACACCTAAACCCGTGGAAACAACACCTAAGAAGAGTTAGACCTCTGGTTGCAAGAGCATAAGTCATTAGAGGTCACCTCACTTCATACCAGTGTTGTATGCTTTAATTGTACATCATGAGAACAATTCAATATATACATTTTCGGGAAGTAAATGCGTATTTGGTCAAAAGCGGGAAACCATCGTGTTATTGAGTGATTTTGAAGACTCATGGAGATGCGAACAAGTTAACCAAACTCTAATGTTCTTCAATCTATTGTGAGTATTATATTCATTGAAATTTTCAATCTATTATTTCAAACATGTTCACAACTAATGTCCCTAAACTTATTTTTAAGGAACAGTTATTACTTTGCTAATCAAAAGGAGAAGGGCAAGATTGGATACTGGTGCCCATTGATGACTCAAGAAATTGAATGTACAGAGCAAGAGATGATCTACTACATACGTAAGAGACTAGGGCGGATGGATAAGAAATTATTGGTTGTGTCATACATTGAGAGGTCATGGTTCGGATGTTCATTTCATTTTTAGTGTCATTTTAACAATATTTGAAGGTAAATGTACTTTCATGTGCAGGGACCATAGGAGATTAATTTTTCTTGTCTTCGTAAAGAAGTGCATATACTAGATGGATCGCCTGCACTTCTAACCATCAAAAGAATTTGTCATAATTTTGGCATCGGTTATCAATGATCTAAGATACAAAAGTGATATATGTTTAGACGTGGTCGAAATCAAGGTCAAGTTTTTCCGTGCGTTATTCTATCGACTTTATTTATCTATTATTAGGATTTTCATTATTTCTATTGCTATATATCAGTACAAGAAATAGATTGTGTCTATTACATAATGTTATACTCGACGAAGTGCGTTCAAGAAGTATGGTTATATTACCTTGAAATTGACAACGTAAGTATAAACTTGTTTCCGGTGACCATTTTGTCTAACACAATTTATATCTACAATGTTCAATAATGATTATTACTATTTTTCTATTAATAATTTTTTTTCCGAAGGTATTCAAGCCTTTTTCACAAGACGATATCAGCACTGTAAGAAATTGCTTGGCTAGGCATCTAATTCACAATGGCTAAATTTTTTTAGGGAATCCTAATATTGTAGAGTAACACACGTTATGTAAATATTGATGATATGAATTGTGTGGAATAGATTTCTAGTTATTCCTATTCCTATCTATAGTTTATTGCTTACCTAGAGTTGTCTATATTTTTATCAGGGTGTACGATCATTTCGTGGATTTTGCTACATTATGAATCTGTGAACGATGCTATTTTGAGCTGAATTATGAATGAAATAGATGTTCTTACATAGGACCCGACTCAGCTTCTGAGTCTGGAAGATGGTCTCTTGTTTGTAATACCTTTAAAACAATAACACCGAAATTTGGTTCCGATTTCGGAACCTATATAGCTAATGAGTCAATATTGAGACAGGGGCCATACATTAGACCTGAGGAAAGAACTTAAAATGACGGTTACATGCCTAGGAGACTTGTTCTAGTACCGGTACTATGACAACGTTCCAAATTCGTAACCTACCTTTAAGCCCCGACCTAGCCTCCTCAAGTTCCAAGTTCGGAATCCATTACTAACCGATTATTGTTCCAAACACTTTACCCGTTTTAGTGAAGTCAAAAAACATAGGAATGAATTCGTATGAAATAGAAAGATTCCAACCTCCTAAGTAAAGAACTGTTATAAATAATGAAGAAACTAGTAGATTTAGATACAAAGCAATGTAAAATAAACCAAATTTGATACCTGAATATTCCGTTTGATAACTCGCCACTAATTCTTCTTCTGCTTCTAGTAAATCAAAAGGCAATCGCTCACACTCCGCTAGAGAAGAACTTAGAAAAATGCTAAACCCTATCGGTCGGCGTCATATATCCCACCTCCAAAAACAATAATTTGATTGGGTTTCAACTATATCAACTGTACTTGGATTGTTAGATAATCATAGCCGATGATAACACCAATGTTCACATCGCTATTACAGAACCCGTACATGAGATTTTTACCTCATATGGCTCCTCACAGGTCACAAATAAATTTAAGGTAAATTTATCTCGCTATTATTTATATTTTTCTGGAAGAAATCTGTCTTAAAGTTAAGGTTCCAAATTATAGCTTATAATGGCCTTATTTGAAGGCGGTTCTCGGGATCACGATCAAGGGCGGGACCGGATTCAAAGTTCCATATCTAGTCCGATAGAACCGCTTTTAATCCCCCCCTTCCCACATTAGTTTTAGTTTTCATATTCCAGTAATATTAGTATCTATCCCATAGGAAATAAAAATTATGGGATTATATATTAAAGACCTTATCAATAGTGTCCCTGAGTTTTTTTTACAATCTTGCAACTATTAATATTGTGGTGTATGTTCTCGGAAATCTCATTGCGAAAATTCCATACTGAGGGAAGATTAAAATAAAAGTCTTCTATGATATATTGCATTGCTAATAGTCTATTTTGAAGTCTCCAATTCATTAAACTTATTTTCTTTGGTAAGAGTGAGGACCATAAGTATTTGGAGGATGGGACTTTCAGTTTGTGTATTCTTGTAAGCTCATATGAAGATTTTAAAGTGAAGATGCCATTTAATGATGGTTTCTAGATTATAATATCTTTGTACTCAGGAAAGATTTGATTTTTTAAAGACTTTCAATAAAATGACCGGGAAGCTTATTTTCAATTAAATGAGTATATTTAGTCTTTTAAAATAGAAATGTGCAACTAAGATTTTCTTCCTTATTCTTTTACAAGTTAAAGATTTCATGTGTTGATATGGTGCCGACCCCATAATTATATCCCTTATACAATTTCCACCAAAGTTTTAATAAGCAGCTTTTAATCATTGTGGGTTGATTTTGATTTAGAATGAAGATAATTTGATATCTATTGCATTATCTGCAAGTTCTCTTCCTGAAACAAAATTAGATTGTTGAGGATTGATTAATTCATTCATCAATGGTTTTAAATTTTCATTCATCATTCATCAATGGATAACAGATCCTGGGATGATTAAAGATGAGGGTGTCTACTACTATGAAACCATTCTAAATGAGTCCCAAACAGATATCTCCGGCCAATACTTATCCCATTTCCTCTCTGAAATACCTGACATAGTCACAGGAGAAGATAACTCAAAACTACTTAGGCTAACTGATCAGGAAGAGCTAAAAACTGTGATTTTTTCCCTTAACAAAGATGGCTCCCCAGGTTCTGATGGATTCTCAGGCTCATTTTACACACACTGCTGGGATATTGTTAACATGGATTTAATGCAAGCAGTAAATGAATTTATAGCTGGTAAGAAGATACCAAGGGCCATAGCTAGCACTTGGCTCACACTTATCCCAAAAAAACCAAATCCATCATCCTTCTCTGATTTTCGACCTATTAGCTTATCAAACTTTTTAAATAAAGTTTTCTCTAAGCTTTTAGTTGAAAGACTAAAAAACATCATGCCTAGACTCATTTCCATGGAGCAATCAGCTTTCCTGCAAGGCAGGGATATCTCGGATAATACTCTCCTAATGCAGGAGATGGCTAGATTAATAGGTCGAAATCAAAAGCATCAGAATCTGATAGTTAAATTGGATATGCAAAAGGCCTTCGATAGGGTCTCTTGGTCATTTTTAAATTCTGTCTTACTCAAATTTGGTTTCCATGGTTCTTTAGTGAAAATAATCATGCAGAACATTTCATCTGCTTGGTTCTCGGTCCTAATCAATGGTGTGGCATCTGGCTTTTTTACCTCCAGCAGAGGTATAAAGCAAGGTGACCCTCTGTCACCATTTTTATATAATCTGGTGACAGAAGCGTTCTCCAGAACGCTGACTAAATTAATGGCCTGCAATTATATTAGGAGTTTCATTATGCCAACGGGAGTGAAGCCTATAACACACCTCATGTATGCGGATGACACTGCACTTTTCCTAAATTCAACAAAGACAAACCTAAAAAGGCTGAAGATTTTTCTAACTGCTTACGAAAATGTTTCAGGACAGAAGGTAAACTACTCCAAATCTGAGTTTTTTTCTCATTCTAAAACTCCAGATAGCAAGATCCGAGTAATTAGAAACAGTCTGGGAATGAGGCATGGAAAGATGCCATTTAAATACCTAGGGGTTCCAGTTTTTAGTGGTAGGAATAAGTGTTCCCATTATCAACCTCTACTGGAAAGAATGGAGAAATCCATTGGAAATTGGAAAAATAGGTGGCTAAGTAGTGCAGGTAAAATGACACTGATCAATCACACTCTTTTGTCCATACCAATACATCTTTTTGCCGTCCTCCAGCCACCAAATTTAGTGATTAGGAAAATGGAAAGAATGGCCATCAGATTCTTCTGGGGTGAGTCAGTACATGGCCAAAGGAAAATCTGGAGAAAATGGTCAAAGACCACTTTTCCAAAACATGAGAATGGTCTTGGTTTCAGAGATATTACATCTTTTCTAAAGGCCTTCTCATGCAAACTCTGGTGGAAACTTCAGAAGAATGAATCAATCTGGACATCATTTCTATGGACTTTACCAGAATCTTACAAAAAATCCCATACATGGAGAAGGATTTGCTCGGTTACGGAACATTGTAACTCTCATACCAAAATTCTATATGGAAATGGCACCTGTTCTTTCTGGAATGCAAACTGGGCTGGTTCAGGACCTTTAATTTATGAGTGGCCACCCCTATTAGATAACCCTTTCCCTGACATTTCTTTGGCTGCTTTCATTGATAACAAAGTTTTCTATCTCAGTCTCTTGGAGCCTCATCTGGCTACCAGTACTATCTTCAAATTGCAGGAGGCTCGGATCATCTTCTTACATGAGGACAAACTCATATGGAAACCATCCAATTCAGGTCATTTCAGTATAAAGAGTGCTTATCACAGTTTTAGACAGATAAGGGAGGAAACAGACCTGCTTCAAAAGGTATGGTCCAATCCTATTCCACATAAAATATCTGTACTCATTTGGAGAATAAGGAATAAACTTTTACCTTTCGATGATATTTTGATCAATTTCGGTTTATATTTACCCTCTAAATGCCCTTTATGTGAAAATTCTGATCAGTTGTGTCATTATTTCAATAACTGTCCTGAAAATCTAGTCATTTGGTCTACCATTAACAGATTTCTGCGTATTCAATCACCTGTATTCAACAGTGTTGGAGAGAGGCTGAGTTTCTATTTGTCTTATAAGGGCTGTTCAAAGGTTCATACTAGGGTAATAAGAATAACCACTATGGTAGTATTCTGGGCCTTATGGAGCCGAAGGAATAAGGTCATATATGGCTGTCAAAAAACACTCTCTTCCTCGGCTATTACCACGGAAATTGTTAAATACATTTGTTTGATATTCACTGCTAACCCGGTTACGGGGCAATTTGAGAAAAATCAGTTTTTGGTCTTATGTGGTTTACTTCCTTATCTAAAGAGAAAAAGACCGAAACAGGTTAAAATTGTTAAATGGTTTCCACCAGACATAGGACATAAATTAAATGTCGATGCATCATACAAATCGGATGGTAACACAGGGATTGGTATAGTGGTTAGAGATAAATATGGTAGGATTGTCTTGATGAGAATGACCAATATCATTTCTACCTCCCCTCTACATGCTGAGCTTAGAGCCATATCTTTGGGGTTTGAAACAGCAATTGAACTGAACCTTCACCATTTCACGGTCGAGTCGGACTGTAGTGTTGCAGTTAGAGGAGTCAACAATCCAAACTCTATTTCCTGGGAATTATACTCTATGTGTACAGGCTTACATGAAAAATTCAAACAACATGGCATACAGCATGTTCTCAGAGAAGCAAACCAAGTTGCTGATTTTTTGGCTAAGAGAAGTGCTGAATTTTCTCTATCACAGAATTTGTCATACACGACAGCACCAAGGTTCCTAAGGGGACTAATCCAACTCGATAGGCTGGGTATCCAAACTGTTAGAGTTCTTGTTGCTAACCCTCCTTCGTAAGAATGGAGTTTCTTTTCTTACATGCAGATGACGTGAAGGACAATGATATTTCAGAGCATCATTTCCACACACCTTCTTCAAGGGACAGTAGCGCAACAATAATTTCGACTACTTCAACGGTTTTTCAAACTGGTTCGAGGTACAAGCCCGAGACCATGGAGGGACTGAGGAGGATTGATAGCAGCCAACAAGGTTCAGGTATTGCAGCCAACATGCAAGTTCAGGTCTTGCATGTTTACAGAGAGGCAGATGGTGCAGCATATCACCTAGCAAGGAAAGGAGCATAAATGGCCACATTGGAATACTTTGAATACTTGGAATATCGGCACCAGATGAGCTAAAGAAAATCATGGCGACGAACTTGATCTTACAATCCCTTAGAGCTGTAAATGTCGAGAATGGAAAGTGTCATCTTTTGTAAATTTTGAGGATTACATAGCTGTGCCTGGCCTTCGGTTCTTTAACACCAAGGGGGTGGGGGAGAACAAG
>JAULKM010107341.1:0-23942 GCA_032355605.1 Rubia tinctorum | reverse complement strand
AGACGCTTATAAGTCGAGTTGAGTGTACCCTGCGGGCTAGACGCTGCAATTCGTGCAATTCAAGTGGTTGGGCGAGAATTCCATTTGAATTAAAGATCCAATATTCCGCAATCCAGAGTCTTCGCAAGGAGATTCATATCAAAACTGGTGGAGGTGGAAATAGACCTCATGCACAAGATTTTGGAAACAA
Source organism: Rubia tinctorum (assembly GCA_032355605.1). NCBI lineage: Eukaryota > Viridiplantae > Streptophyta > Magnoliopsida > Gentianales > Rubiaceae > Rubia > Rubia tinctorum. The sequence continues at coordinate 23,752 of JAULKM010107341.1, read as the reverse complement.
TAGAGGACCACAGTTTGAACGAACAAATCAGCAATTTTTAAGAAATCAGGGTGGTGAAGCATAACAGCCTAGTAGAATTCAATGCAGAGAATGTGAAGGAGATGGACACATCCAGGAGGAATGTACTAATACACAAAAAAAGGCAAGGCCGGTTATATGTTACCTCGTGGAGTGATGATGAAGAAGTGGAAGAAAAAAGGAACTCATCAGTAGCTAAGTGGCATTCGGAGCAAAGATTCCTGACATGATTGAAACAGGGTCACGTTCCAACATGGTGATGACCGATGTTACTATATGTTCCAACACAGAAAAGCAAGGTGGTGATTCCTTCAGCGATGATAACAGTCAGGAAGTGAGTGATGAAAATATCTATACTAATGAAAATATGTATGAGATGTGGCTGAAAGTTATTGAGATCAATAAAATTGTAAAAGCAGAGGAAGCCAACTTGCAGAGAGGAAGTCAGAATTAATGAATCTAGTTGATAAGCTAGAAGATGAATTTGAACAACTGAAACAAAAACTAAGGCTGACTATTATGAGGGGTGAGATGACTGAAGCTACAATCCTCAAGCTGAACTCTGGCAAGGCAAAAATGGATGATATTCTAACTATGGGAAAGAATTTCAGAGACAGATAGGGAATCGGCTATGAAAAAACTGAGAGAAATACCATAGACTTCAAGACAGGTGTATAGGTCATGAAAAATAAAGTTATGAGGACTCAACGAAGGAAACATGTGTAGTGCAAATACTGCTCGTATCAAGGTCACATACAGGAACAATGCCTAAGACTACACAGAAACATTATGAATGGAATGAAATTGTCTGCATGTTCCAATATAGATGATGTCCAACAATCAAAATTGATCAGAAAGTTATGGATTTCTAAGTGCACAAATATTTGTCTTGTAGCTCATATATCTCTTATTGCACACTCCAGAGATGCGTGGTACTTTAAAAGTGGATGCTCTCGACACATGAGTGGAACACAGGAGTTTCTAACAAAAATCAAGCCTTATGACGGTGGATTTGTTACATTTGGTGATGGAAAGAAAATTCGAGTGGTTGGCAAAGGAGAACTGCAGATTGAAGGATTCCCAACCTTCACAAGTGAGTTACTTTTTAAATATTTGAAGGAAAATCTACTGAGCATCAGTCAATTGTGCGAGGACAATATGACTGTGGAGTTTCATAAAGACAAATGCATTGTCAAACATGGTGAGGACAAATTACTCTCAGGAATTTGATCTTGAGACAACTGTTATCTATTGGAACAAGAAATCGGGTGTCTAAGTTCTAGAGAAGTTGGGGGAACAATATGGCATGGGAGGCTAAGACATATCAACCATAAAACATTGGTGAAGATTGCAAATGATAAAGCCGTTCAAGGTATGCCTACTCTCACTCATAAAAAGGAAATTGTTTGTGGACCATTCCAATAAGGTAAAAAAATCGATCACCTCATTCGTCTATTCAGTGTATTACAACTTCGAGAAATATTGAATTATTACACATTGATTTGACGGGTTCGGTTAATACACCTAGTATGACTGGCGAGAAGTATATTTTTGTATGTGTTGATGATTTCTATAGATACACTTGAGTAGCGTTTCTCAAAGAAAAACCTGACACAGTGGATGTGTTTAGAAGCCTAGTGGTCAAACTGCAAACAGGTAAGGGAAGTCCCGTAGGGAAAATTATTAGAGTGAGTAATGATCTTGAGAAATAATTTGAAAATTCTCAGTTCAATGACTTTTTTGATGAGCTTGGAATACAACATGAATTTTCAGCATCAATCACACCGTAACAAGGTGGTATATTTGAGAGGAAAAATGGGACTCTACAGGAGATGGCTCGAGTAATATTGGCAGAAAAAGGCATTCACAAGAAATGGTGGGCAGATGCAGTCAACACGGCATGTTACACAATAAACAAGGTGTATCTTTGTTCATTCACAAGTGAGACCGCCTATGAAATCTGGAAAGGTAGGAAGTCTAATGTTTCATACTTTCATGTCTTTGGCAGCAAGTGTTATATTCTCAGGGATAGAGAATAGTTAGCTAAGTTTAACAGTCGCAGTGATAATGGAATTTTTCTATGATATTCAGTGAATAATCATGCTTACAGGGTTTACAACCTTCACACTAAAACACTTATGGACTCTATTAATGTAATTATTGATGATTTTGATGATAAGGATGTAACAAAAGAAAGAGAAGATGTGCCAGACCCAATGCATGTTCCAACACAGAATAATTCTACTGACCAGCAAGTCGATGTTGGAACACTAGAAGGATCCAAAAACCTGATGACCTAGAAGATGGTGACGTTGAAACATCGATCCCTGACTCTCCACCTTATGTTTCAACACAGGAGGTACCTAAACCCATATCTAAGAGAACATGTGCTTTGCCACGGGTAAACTATAGGGAACTTGCTGGATTACAGTGTTTTATCTCACTTATTGAACCCAAGAACTATAAAGAAGCCCTACTTGATGAATATTGAATTGCCTCCATGCAAGAGGAACTCGATCAGTTTGAAAGAACTGATGTATGGTATCTCACTCCTCGTCCAAAAGGTGTTAATGTTATTGGAACCAATTGGATCTTCAAGAACAAGTCAGATGCTGATGGCCAAATTACTCAGAATAAAGAAAGACTGGTAGCTCAAGGATATACTCAAGTGAAAGGAGTATATTTCAATGAAACTTTTGCACCTGTTGCCCAGTTAGAATCTATTCAAATTTTACTTGCTATTTCCTACACTCTGGATTTTACATTGTACCAGACAAACGTCAAAAGTGCCTTCCTGAATGGTGTGGTAAATGAAGAAGTCTATGTTAAGCAACCCAAAGAATTGAAGATCCTCACTATCCACATCACGTGTATAGACTGAAAAAGGCATTGTATGGGCTGAAACAAGTACCCAGAGCATGGTATGAGCGACTGAATAACTTTCTCATTAAGAAAGGTTATCGTCGAGGGGGGGGGGTAGATCACACTTTAATTGTGCTGGATAGATTATCAAAAAAATTTATTGCTCAAATTTATGTTGATGATATTATATTTGGCTCTACCTCACAGTCTATGCTAAAAGATTTTGTCACCCTAATGCAAGACGAATTCGAGATGAGCATGGTGGGTGAACTCACTTATTTTCTAGGACTCCAAGTGAAGCAAGAAAAGAATGGGCTATTTGTTAATCAAAGTAAATATGACATGAATTTGGTAAAAAGGTTTGGCTTAAGAAACTCTCAACCAGTTCGAACTCCAATGGGAACCACGAAAAAATTGGGGAAAGATGAGAAAGGTGTTGCAGTTGATCAGAAACTTTAAAGAAGTATGGTTAGGAGTTTACTGTATCTTATAGCCAGCCGACCAGACATATGTTTCAGTGTTGGGGTATGTGCAAGATTTCAGGCTAATCCGAAGAAATATGATTTGACTACACTTAAAAGAATTATTCTTTTTGTGAGTGGGACTTGTGAGTATGGAATATGGTATTCTAAGAATTAAGACTCAATACTTATTGGCTCTAGTTATTCAGATTAAGCTGGTAATGCAGATGATCGTAAAAGCACTACAGGTGGTTGTTTCTTTATTGGGACGAATATGGTTTTTTGGTACAGTAAGAAGATTTTTTTATTTCTTTTTCATCTCTAGAAGCTGAATATCTTGCTGTCGGAAGCTATTGTGCACATTATAGATGAAATAGATGTTGAAAGATTATGAGATTCATCAAGGGCATCTGAAGATCTTATGTGGCAATAAAAGTGCCATTGATATCTCTAAGAATACAGTTCAGCATTCTTGAGCTAAGCTTATTGATATACGACACCATTTTATTCGAGATCTTGTTGAAAGGAATGAATTCGTGGTAGCCTACGTTCCAACATCGAAGCAATTTGCTGATATTTTCACAAAACCACTGGATTCTATCACGTTTGAGCAACTCATGCAACACTTAGGTGTGTGCCATTTTGAGGTACCTCTTTCAAATTATTTTTGGCGTTATATTTTTTTCGTATTTATTTTGAGTTTACAGAAAAATAAAAAAACACAAAAAGAAATAGAAAAAGAAAAGTTAAGTTGGAAAGAGAGTATGGATAGTTGGATTCGGACGGCCGGTAGGCGAAAATGTAATTATTACCTTGGAAATAGAAAAAACAAGGTGTGGTTATTGAGAAAGGAAAGTAAATATTTTCAAAATTTAACCTCTCATATCCCTTTAGAGTTCTACTTTTCCATAAACTCTCCATCCGATATTCTTGTCATACTCTTTCGATTGTGCTCGGATATTTTCACAAAATCACCATGGAGAAGAGCAGCACTTTCAAGAGAATTTTTGGTGAACCTGAGCAAAATCTAAATCTGACCAAGAGCAACATGCTTGAGCAATGAGATGGTGTTCAGGAACCAGGGGTTGAAGTTGTTCGGTCACCACCAGTTTAGCCAGTACAGGATCCATCTCAGCCAGTGAAATCAAGGTATTCTGGGAAAAATCTTTCACTTTTAATGGCCAAACTTTCAAATCTCTAGATGATTGCGTGAACTAATATTTGAAAGAGAACAAGAAATTAGACCTGAGGGGGTATAAGTCTTTGTCCAAAAAGATAAATGGTTATGATTTAAGCCATATGCTAAAAGGAATTATAGGGGACATTAGATATATGGAGGATTGGAACCCTAGGTTGACAGAGTTAGCATGTATAGAGCATGAGGGCAAGAAGGTTATGTGTGTGTGTGTATACTAGGGCTTCTGGGCCTAAAAAGCTAAGGATGAGAAGAGTTAATGAGTGGTAGGAAAAACTAGGTGAGCTAAGTTCTGCAAGCTACAAGGCTGTGCAAATTTGTGACCTTGTTGTAGCTGAAAACCTGGAAGTTTTGAGGAATGCTCAACCACCAGTTATTGTGATTAATGATGATGAAGATGCCGCTGAGATGGTGGTTGATGATGAACCAGAGGAAGGCACTAATGTTCAAACATTGGTTCATGAAGAGGATCTAGACATGGGTGGTAGATCTTTTGCTTTTCCAACACCAAATGAGGAGGAAGTGAATGAATTGACTGATGAACCTGAAGTGGGAGAACAGTTTCGTGAAAAATATGTGAATGGAAAGACCCTTGAGACAGGGGGAGATGAGGAATTTGCTGCTGATGATGTTCAGACATCAAATTAGCATGTGTTTGAGGAAGAGGATGTTGCGCAACTGGTCAGGGCCTCAATGATGTTCCAACATAAGGCCTAGCTGGTACTGAGGAAATTGAGGTAGGTGGTTCAGGAACCCATGTTCCAACATAGAGGGATTCTGTAGAGAACCTGATCTACTCCAGTAATGAGGTTCTGGATGAATTTGTGCAAACCCTTCAAAGAAGATCCAAGAGAAAGACATATGTATATGAGTCTTTACAGTCTGAGCCAAAGTAGAAAAAGGGAAAGGCCAAGGCTGGCCAAAGTTTGAGACCTGGTCCTTGTGCAAAAGAGGCATTGAACTTTTATTTTTTCGATGAATGCTGTATGGAAATCTACAAAAGAATTTTCCAAAAGAAGATCATGGAAGAGATACCGGTTGACTTGACTGCTTACAAGAGCTGTGAATTTACTGAGTTTATTGATTATTTGGAGTTCACAACAGCTGTCTTTGGATACAAGAAGTACACTCAGGATTTTTTGCAGGTTTTTTATTCAAACCCGATGGAAAGAAACCTAGACACTGACTCAGTATGGTACAACAATGTTTATGTTCGAGGCAAGGTGGTTAGATTCTCTGGGGAACTGATCAACAAAGTGCTTGGACTGGCTAATCTAAAATTTAAGACTATTCATTCTGAGGAATTCTCAGTAAGCTATGATTAGAATTATGGAACGTGGATTGATATGAAATTTTGAGTTTTGATAAGATATGGATGCAATATTCTGATTCCATACTTTAAGGGATCGAATTGAGTAATTCTTATCCCCAAGAGATTTTATTGTTATCAGAATATTTTATGAAGATAAAATTCCATTCGCACAAGTTACCTGAAACTTGCGATCAGGGCTTATATATTGTGAACATTGTGGCCGAGCTACTTATAGATTTAAGAGAAGAAAATGTGCATTCAGATTTTATACATCGAGAGTAGCCGAGAGCTTTTACTTGTGTTCCAACATGATCAAGACAGTGTTGATCTAAGTTCAGAATCAGAAGGTTTAATTTCTCGGGAGGAGGAGATCAAGCGTCGATGAGTATCGAGGTCAGAGGGAGTTTGATCATGGTGGATCGGTAGCAAGGGGAGTTTGCAAAATCCACTCAGTGTAATTAGAAAAGATAAGTATAATTGTATGGTGTGTATTGTACTATCTTGTTCTGATTAGTGGACTTATTTTGAACTGGGTCAAACCCCGCATATGCAGGTGGTTTTCAGCAAATTGCGTAACCAAGTTTTGTGTTCTTGTATTACATTTGTTTACATACTTGGTTAGATAGTTTATGTTGGAACATAGTTGATATAATTGCTAAATTTAGGTAAAACCAAATTTCAAATTCAATTCCTACATAAATTATATGATATTTTGGAGTATCTTCTGCACTGCATTTCAAGTAATGTACATAGTTGTTAATCTTTAAAATCAAGAATATTGGATTATAATTTATCCTTTTATTTTAAAATGTAAATTAATGATAATTTAGCTAACTTGTTACTGGGTATGGCGAACATTGTATCCCCAGTATATCGTATAAAAATTACAATTTTAATTATTTAGGTGAAGATAACTATCAATTATTTTAGATAACTAATTTACTTAGAGATACCATCACAAATGCACGATATAATTTACCTGTCATCACGATATAATTTACCTGTCATCGCAACAAGTGAATCGTTGGATTTTTATTTTTTTTATATTTGATTAAGGAGAAATCTCATGATAGACCGACTAACTGTTAGATAGGGATCTGGAAAACCCCTTTTCATAAATTTTGGGTTAAAATATAAATATTTTATTTTCAGTGCCCTTTTTAAAAATAACATTAAAACTACGGGACCTTACCGCAATAAAAGAGATATTCTGTCCTTCCCTAATTTCTTTTTGAAAACCTTATTTTTTTTATGAGCATCACGCCACCGATCTCATACTACTACCGTTTTCATCCTCGCCACCTAGGGTTCTACCAGGAGATATCTCGTGCAACCCTCGAAGAAAATGCCCTAGAATCCTCTCCACGCAGTCCACGCTGTAGAGTGTTTCGTGTAAATACAAATAGCTTGGAACGAAGCAGGTCGTCTAACATTGCTTGTACAAACTGCGAACCTATCTAGTCTTGTAAGTCTGTCTGATATGGTTTTGATTAGATTGGATGAGTTTGGATGGATGGTTGGATGTTGATCTAATACATTTATGGTGTGCAGTTAACCACCTCATTGTGTTGTGTATAGTGAAATTTGAATCCACAAGGATATTGCCCCTTGAATGACGACTGTAACCAATTTTGAATCCACAAAGATGTAATGTAAGTTGTTTGATTCAAAGCTGACAGTGAAGAACATCATGGGAATGTTGGTTGCAAGGTTGGGCATGGTGGTTTACAGTGTGGTTGTGGAGGTTGAGCGTTAGAGCCTTGTCTTGGGGACCTCCTCGGGATCTTTTATGCAGGTGCTTGAGATGGTCAGGTTCGCCAGTTAATTCTGGAGATTATGCTAGCACAAAAGTATTCCTCACCCCCACATTAGAATGTCATCCGTGGGGATTTATTTTTTTATTTTTAGGACTTCACAATCCTTGAAAAAGGCCGAAACCTAAACTTAAGTAACCATCCAAACATGAAATACACAAGGACAGGCCACGGGAAAAAGCTGATACAATGTGAAGTAACACTAGTATACCAGAAAAAGGGTATTACAACAACACCATAAGCACACTCGTACACAAGGGCCATCTCGCCCAATTAAGGCACTTCCAGTTAAAAGTGTGTGTCAGCATATCAATCAATTCACATACGTGTAAACTAAGACATAAAATAAAAGTTACAATATGCATGCCCCCTAATTTAGAAGAGGTAGTTATAAAGATCGCTTAGACATAGAAGTTAAGCACGATACTATAACATACCGACGGAGGGATATCCGAAAGATTCATGGCCATATTAAGCGAATTATAATATTAATGAAACAACAATTAGAGATTCGAGGCTAGCAATGTGAAGTACAATAAAGGTTATTAATCTGGCCGCGGATTTAGTAATTAACATTTATTTTAATAACCCAAAAATTCATACAAAAACCAAGAGTTACAATAACAAATCGCTTTCCTAATGATGTAGAAGAATCCATCTGAGCTAACACAATAATCAAAATCAACATGATGTAGTATACTTACTTGTTTTACCTGCAAAACAAGTTCCCTGAAAGGTTCCTGAGATCCATCTCTGACGCCTAAGTTAGTATTTTGGTTTGTATTGTCTTATCTCCGGAAAAATTTCATTACCCATTTTTTGTCCTAAATCTTTATTTTTAGTCAGTGTGCTATGTGAACTCCATTGATCGTGGTCTACGATATTCCTGTCGTTACTAAGTTGTGGCTACAAGGGGATGATCATTGGTGTTGACCATCTTCCTCCTCAAGGTGGAGTACTTCCCTTACTATGCAAGCTCTACTCGGAGTTCGCATACCTGGCTCGTTGGTCATGGGGTGTTGCCTTTGGGCTTGCGCTTCGCGTGGTTCACGGAGGTGTATAACATAAGCCCCCTAGCCAAGAAGTCGTTGCTAGCTAAGCTACCATGTTTTGTATTGAAACGAGGAAGGTTTAATCATGGTAGAGTGAGTATTAAATGTCGTTGGAGGAGTGAAGTTATTGAATTGGCTGTGAAGTAAGCATGGGTTTCTTAGGGGAAGATATATGAAAAGATGTGACTAGGCTTTTAAGTTATCTCATTTTTGGGCTACAATTGTTAGAGGCTTGATAATATAGGGTTAGATTTTTGAAAATAAAATATAGGTACATTTTTTACTTATCATTATTGCATTAACCGTTCTTAAGTGTATGTCTTTAAGTATTTTTCAAGTTTATTAATAGGGGAATACAAATATTCTTTCCATTTTTTTCAACTTTACTATTGTCCGAAAATGGCGGGTTATAGGAGTATTATTACATTGACGATGTAACTATGCTAAAAGAGTGTTATAATTTTTTGTCTACTTGTTAGGTTTTGGTACCTTATGCTGGTAATGTCGTGATGAGGCATTCATCTAGCATGATTAATGTGTATGAGTGTCGGTTGGAGTGGGGTGACCCACCAGCGTCGTTTAATCAATCACGGGATATCCGCCAACTAGTTGAACCGAGAGGAGGCAGTCAGGGATCAAAGATAGAGATTTGTATTGTTGATCCCATTCCTACTACTATAATATCATGATTGGTAGATAGTGGCAAGTACCGGGGTCGTCCACGGAGATGTTAGAAATCTAATAATCAACTATGCACAACCGTGATCGGGACATCAATCCTATCACGGGTTAGGAATAATCAGTGTTGGTGGAATAAGCATTGGGTTTTTTACAACAACTAATAACATGTAATTGATCATGAGAATAAACTATATAAACTAACACTCGAAGAATATTTGCGTAACATTATTAATGTCACTTTGATCATCGATTTCATCACATACAAGAACTATGAACCTATCCTAGTGTTTTGTGACACGTAGTGCAGACGCTGATCAAACTTCCCCCCTATCTGTCACATAAGAGTGCACCTGTAAAATCTTCCATCGGTCTCTCCTTTTTAACTATGAGAGTGCAACAACGACAATGACTCATTGTGCAGGTCTAATTCTCCCCCATGTGATTAGGTCCCGGGCGGAACACTACGAATGTTCTACCCCTAAGCCTACAAAGGCAAAGGAAGTAGGCATCTTACGATGGCTCTAGAATCAAAAAAATAATTATAGTTTACTACTTTAGCTATCTCTACCCATAGCCCTTCGGACCAACTCGTTGGCTTACTAGTGCATGGTCGATCGTAATGTTAACAACGGCAATATATGTGCACAAACTCACGTAAATCTGGACCCATCGTTACCCCAAACACATCTAGATTTCTCTCCCTGGGGGGTATCAATAGTGAAACAACATTAAAGTAGACTTTGATGTGTGCCAACTAAGTGTGACAATCATTCAATTCACAAGAATATGAAGAACAAACCAACATAATATCACAATACACATAGAAATAAGTAGATCTAAGAAATCTCACAAAATAGACATTAATACGTGAATACAAATATAATTCCCAAGTTAATTAACTACTCCTTAAGCATTGAGCCAAACTATATTGCATTGGATTTAACACTTTTGAGGAAAAGAAAAATAAAGAGAAGAAAGAAAAAGAATCTACAGAGAAGGAAGAGTATTTTCTCTCTCTAGCCTGGGCATAAACTTAAAACCTAGTAGAAAAAGGTCAGCATATATAGTAATAGGGAATTGGGCCTTGAAAAAGGCCTAAAATGGCAAAAAAACCTAGCAGCAAAAAACGGCATGGGCAGTGGGATCTGGAACAGTCCGTACCACCTAAGTGCCTTCCGTGCTAGCGCACGTCGATCTGCCTGGCATGGCCCGTGGCCTTGTGCTAGTGTGGACTATGTTTCCCAGCACGGACTGCCTGCTGGAGCTCCATTTTGATGCCTCTGAGTGCACATCCTGTGTCATTTGGCGCAGGCCGTCGGTTGGAACCTTATTTTACTTGGTAACATGGTACATGTCATGTTATTTTTCACATCCCATGGGCTAGTCTTTGCATTAGTGACTTGAAATTATGTGGACCATGTGAAATGGAATGATCCGTGCCCATACTTAGCCATTTTTTTGGAGTGGGTCAAAGACATGGGATATGGACAACATGAGTTGGCATGGTTTATGATGGGGCCTCTGACACGGGCCGTGTTTCTTAGCTTCACATGTGCTTAGCACCCTTGGCACATGCCATGTTGGGTGACCTTCGTGTCGGCTTCGGTGACCTCGTGCAGGCCTTGGCTGATTCATCCGGCTAATTTTTTTGCTCCGCTACAGATGAACCGCTTATCCGATTTGAGAGTCTTATAGTCGGTTTTATAGTGCTTGAGAAGACAAATCCAATGGTTCCACCCTCAAGGGCTTATTCTTCTTGGATCATTCCCAGAACTCCGTACAACTCTCGAACTTCAATTCCTCCGCTTCTTTCTTGACCTTCTTGAACTTCGAATATGCCTTTCCTTGGCTCAATTCCATCTACTACCACACTTTGGAGTTTGTGGCATTCAATATACTACCATCCTTGTGAATGACCTTTGATATCTTCTACCATCCTTGAGAATGGCCTTCTAATATCTTCTACCACCCTCGTAGATGGCCTTCTACATAAAGATGATGAAAAAGTACTCACTAGACACCTACTAATGAGATCACAAAAGAAGATCTAGGTTCCAGTGAATACAAGGTGTCCATTAGCTTCATTTAAGTCTATAAAACTCATAATTTAGACAAGAAAACCAATAATGGTCGTCTAAACCCATTTTCGTGTAAACTTAACTAAAACTAACAATCAACCAAACAAAAGATGATAATAAATGTGTCAAATGCATCAGCTAACGCATGCACAAAGGTGCACATCATAGGGGTTGAGCCTCCCATTTTTATATTACTTCATAAGCGCTTTGGAGGCTTATGGGGTTGGTCTTTCTCAAATGCATCCACATCGAGTAGTCATACTAGTTGGTTTTGAGCTTGTATGTCGTGAGATTGCTGTGGATTTTTGTTTGCAATTGTTTAGTGCTTACTATATCCTATACATCGTGAGTATAGAGAAGTCTTGGGGGTTATTGAAGCCAATTATAAGAAATTTCAAAATCGTTAAAGTAGCTCCTAGCGGTTATAGGGACTGGAAGGTAGATTTCTGTATGTGAGCTATTGTGGCCATAGGATGATGCCATCATAGAATGAAAATGTTTCCCTAGACTGGGAGCAGAAATGAAAGAGAAAGTTGGGCCTAAGTAAGGAACTGCGTGCCCATGCGGTGAAGGTAGAGAAGCCCTCTAGCTGGCGAGGTATGATACTTCATCGGAATTATCAGTTTATTTTCTCTTCTCTGATTATTGATTGTCTTCATTTTGCAGTTGTGAGGTTTTGTAGTTTGATAAACCCATTGTCTCGTGATCAAGATGCAAGTGCATCAACAAGCCATCATTGGGACAAGTGTATTGGGGATGAACAAGGGGAAGTTGTTTCTAATAAGCGTAAGGCTAGCGAGAGAGAGAGAGAGAGAGAGAGAGTGGGCTAGGGTGCTTTCAATGTTGTGAAGTCTAAAAATACTGTATTGGTTTTGGATACTTGGGATATTCACAACTTTGCTAGCGTGGCTGTTCTGTTAAGGAGGTATATATGCTAATTTTCTATATATTTGAAGCGTAATTTTACTTCTTAGTCTTACAAAAGTAATTGTAATGGTTGTAATGGTATAGGTTGGGGATGCCTTGACCAATATTTCTCACGCGTCGTTGAGTATGCTAACAAGGTAAAGTAGTTCAAGAAGATATTTGGGTAGCCTTGACCATTGATAGGAATTCAGGCGACGGGAATAATGAAGTAAAAATGGAGTTGGGTAATTTGCACCCTCTTTTCGAGGATAATAATGTTGTAAACTTTGCTTTGCTTGAGAAACTTAGGGCTTTGAAGAAGAATGGGTTTGCATGTACAATCCATCCCCACGTAGTTGTTGATAGACTGATGGGCACATAAGATTTCCGAGGCTTACTCAGGGATATGTATGTGAAGCAGGCCGAGTTTGGAATATGTGAGGCTATGTTCTAGCTTCCCGAGTGGAACCCGAAATGAGACATAGACAGACTAGGGGAGGAGCATGTCTTGGAAGGATATTTTGAGAGGGCTGAGGTTGTTGTGGATGAAGGCCTAATCTGGGTGGCGCAAGCTGGTGATGTTGTCTTCCGCCTAGTTAGAGAGCTAATATGGATGGATGTGTTGCCTACCTTGGCGAGGTTGGAGGGTTGCGCAGCTGATTAGTGTGCCACTACTATTTGGCCTTGTAGGGTTAATGGTGAGTTGTGGGATGGTACCGATGTCGAGGCTTTCAGTGTTAGCGTGATTGTAGTGGGGATGGGGGAAGAGGCGTTCCTAGTAGTTCAGGATGCAGGGTTAAGACATATGGTCCTAAGGTAGGATAGTTATCAATGTACATGGATTGTAAATCTAATGATAACTATGTTGGTTGTGTCATATTCTCATATTGTGTTATATGTTACACACCCATATATACACACATATATATACACACATATACACACACACACACACAAATATATACATATATAAATATACATATATATATATATACAAATATAAATATACATATACATATATAAATATACATATATACATATATATATACATATATACACATATATACATATACATATACATATACATGCATATATAAATATATATATATACATATACACACAAATATATATATATACATATACACACAAATATATATATATACACATATATATACATATATATACACATATACATATATATATATATATATATTTAATGGGTATTTGTATGATGTATAGGTAAGAAAGTCATCTATAAGGGGTATTGTAAGTCCTCAAGATTGGTTTTGGCAACTAGGTTACTTCAAATAAGTTATGGGGATGTACCTTAAATGGATGCATGATATGTTAACTTAACTAATGTTGTAAAAGTTTGTATGTTGGACCAAGACCAAGTTCATGAATACCTTAGCGGTTCAGGGATCTCATCTAAAGTCGAGTAGTGGCTAAAAACACTAGGTGGTTGAGTAAAATGACTGATTTTTTAGGATTATTGGTGTTTTATCATGATGTGAGCTACACATGAAGCGGAATCTTATGCGTTTAGATACGTACGATCATCTATTTGAGAAAGGTTCACAAATCTAGAAATTAAGGAAGAAGTTATCCGTTGTTATGTGACATGAAGAAGAATAGAAGAAGTGTTTGACTAAGAAATATCGTGAGAGTGATTGAATGGAGGATATAATTTCAAAGCAGGCTAATTACTTTAATGACATTCTTCGACGTAAAGGAAAACTAGAAGTTGAATGTCATCGATTAGCAGGGGGAATTCAGGAATGAAGAGGGCAATATAGTGAAGAACGTGAATTCTCAGTTCGACTCCCGATAAAGTATGAAAAATTAGAAAGTTGAGTAGAGGTTGAGGAACTGCGCTATTCTCGGAAAAATGAGAGGTGTCAAGAAGTAGAAATTTTATTGAAAGAACAGTACGAGGTTAATGATAACCTCCATGCCGAGATTAGTAAGAATATACGCAAGAATCCTAATGCTAATGAGGAATGTTGGAATAATTGTGTTCGTATTTTGGAACAACATATAGATGGTTTAAAACGAGACCTAAAACTTATACATATTTTGTGTACTTTATGAGTATTCAACTAGGCCGGTTAGAGTGCAGACCTATTGTTGATAGAAAGTCTTGCTATATGAAGCATATGCGATGTATGGAGGCTGTTGGTTTTGTACGAGATGAGGTTTATCTGCACATGCGGTGGAACCTTGAAGAAATCTTGGATGCGGGATCTGGGTCCATAAATGCAACGGACTGTGATTACCCTAGTTGTTTTGGCTAGCGTTCTATCATGTACTAATTTTGTTCCTATAGATTTATTTGTAATACCTTAAGATTTTTCTAATTATTGTGTGTGTTTTTTCATGTGGCTCTTGTGGTGTTTATGCGGTGGTTGTGGTTACTTATGGATGGGGTATAACTCAAAGGTGGGGAATAAGAGGTGATGTGTGTTGTGCGGAGAACGGGTTGGTATTTCACTTATATCCCGAGGTTGGTGATGTTCTAGGCATATACGAAGCTATGTCATCCTACCCGTCTCTGTGTAGTAGGTGTGTGTTATGTTCAGTTGGTGGGTGGTTTGGCAAAGACGAAGTAAATTTATGCTTGTGTCGTGGGGTGAGTGATTTCCAGGAGTATACGAATCCGTAATATTCTCTTTGTTGTTGTGTGGGTTGGAACAACAAAGGGGGTACTGGAGATTGGAGATTTTCCAGACGTATGTTAAAGCGCGGTACTCTCGCCTCCTTTATCGTGTGGGTGATTGAATTTCCTTCTGAGTGAATTTGTAGGTGATTTTCCTATATGTGTCTTTTTCAGTAGGTTAGGAAGTATTGTAGAATGTGTTGAATTGGTTTTTGTATAGGTCATTCGTGTGTACATGGGCTTGGACTTTGGGATTCAGAGATGAGTATTCCACGTAGGTGAGTCATTTCACATTATCTAGGTCATGGTGTTTAAGTCCAGTATCCATATCTCACGCTCTTGTTAGTGAAGTTCCACAGGTGCCGGACATTATCATTCGGGACATGAGTCGGCTCAGCATGACAGAACAGAGTAGTAACCACAAAGCGGTGCACAAACTGAAGAGCAGGATGAATCATCAGATTGTTCTTGTCCCGGACATCCTGGATTCTCCTTGTGATAAACAGCAAGAAAGCGGTATCGTCATGGTCAGTATGGGCCTGAATCTCCGGATCATAGTGCTTTCGGATGGCCATGGTGTTTCACCGAAGGCTGCATCGATCTTTGAGAAATTCATCTTATATGACATATCATTTAGATGGAACCAAATATACTTCTCCCACGCCTATCCCTTTCCTCGGTCATTTCTCCTCATTGAACAAATCTTCACCGTGGTGAGGAACTCGAGGGTGTACCTCAGGTAGAAAGGTGCACTCCTGCTGATAAAGCCCCCAAGATCTTCTTTGGTGAGGAGGCAACCGACCAGCTCCCTCAACCCGAGGGCCTCCAAAGATCCTTCTTCAATGAACTTGTTTCCGAAATCTTTCTAGAGGGCTTGGCCAGCTGATCCCAGGGGTTGGCATATTCAGCGGTGATATGCCTCACTCTCATGTGCTTCTTCGGGTTCGGTTCCAGAACTGGAGGGGGAGGTGGAGGTGCTACCTAAGAACTTGCTTGCCCCTCTTGTGATGCACTGTCTCTTAGGTACCATAGAATCTCACGAACTAACATCACATAAAACAACGTAAAAAATCACAAGTACATATGAATGAATAATACTAGGTTTAGCATCAAAAGTTTCAATAAACCCTAGTATTTTCAATGAACATTATAATCCATCATGCAATCACCACTATGAAATTATCCGATGAAAATATCCAACATGTAGCGACAAATATGCGATCATCATTGTAGAATCTATCCATCACAATTGCAGTTATGTAGTTAGCACACTACAATCAACAAAATGCAACCACAAAGATGTAAGCGCTCATACGTGACCACAAGAAAGAGTTCAATAATGTTCGATGCTATATAATTCCATCTATCAAAATTATGTCCCATTCACACAATGCTCAGCCATATATCACAAATGTACTCCCACAATGAGACCTAATGAGCCAAGAATACTTATGCATTTTTCAAGAACCATATCATGCCATTAACACAATGTCTAGCATAACTACACAATTCCAACAATCATTATGTTCTTGGACAAAACTAAATTGGCATAAGCATTATCAATCAATCCTAAACAAATATCAAGCTATATTACCAATCTCAACAATTCAAGTCCACACAATCAACCCAAACATTTAACTCGTGATATCATATCTATCACAATTTCATCAACTACTCAAAATCGACAATTCAAGAGTATAGAATGGAGAATTGTACCAAATATGAGTAGAGGAGAGTGAATTAGACAAGCCCACACAAACACCAATCCTCTAGCAATGAATTCTAAAAATCCCCAAATTCTAGGGTTTTTTGAATTTTGGTATTAGGGGAGATTTGTGGGGTGTTTATGTTTTGGATAAGATAGAGATGGTGGGTGGATTGAATTCCGGTGTGTGGGTGGTAATTTTTGGCAGAATTGGTGGAGGAATGGTGGGAGAGTGGTGGCTGTGGGAGGAGTACAGTGGAGAAGAGAAAGAGTTATGTGCAGAAAATGAGTTCTGCCCATTTTAATTTTTAGGTCTGAACCGCTGTTGCGACTTGCGACAGCAAAGGTCTGGGAAGTTAAAAGTCTATATCCTGTCATGACTCACAAGGAAACCCTCGCGACCCGCAACAGGAGGGTACTGGGAGTTGCAACAACTTCCTTAATCTTGTTGTGACTTGAGAGAAATTGTCGCGACTTGCGACAGATATTTATTGGAAGTTGATTTTTTTCTACTGCAACATCGCAACCAGCGAGAATATTGTCGCGACCTACAACATTAACACACCTAAAAGTTCAAATATTTCCAATAACTTCTACATCTTGTCACAACCCGCAAGTATTTCTTATAAATCGCGACTGGGATTTGTTGGAAGTTGTAAACTTTCCCTGTCTTTCGCGACTTGCGAGGGATTTATCGCAACTCGCGACAACAATGTACCTCTATAAATAGAAAAAAATTCTCCAGCTTCTCAATCTTTCCTTTCCTTCATCCTTCTCATGGCCTTCACTCCTCTATTCATCCAATCCAATGCACTTTTTCACTACAAAATCAAGGAAAAAACACAACCATGAAAAAAAGAAGACAAAATAATGAAAAATGACAAAAATCAAATGGAGACAACATCGACTAAAAGTCACGATTGACTATCCCGATGATCAAAACCAACTTTATTTAACGTCATTGGCACAACTTTATTTAACATCATTGGCACAAATTACTCCCTTCATTGGCTTTATTCAAAAAACGAACTGAGGAGGTCGATCTCTTTTCCTCGATAGAAAAAAAAATTGGGATCCACATCATCCCCCAATAAAGCTCAGTGTACATAACATATGGCCTTTTCATGCTTCCTTAACATGCCCAACAATTCCCCTTTTTCCATGGTAATTTCAATTGAATGAGCAATCAGGGGTTTCTCTCCTCCAAGAGATGGACATTTAAGCACCTTCGGGGGTGGTTTGTACTCTACCACCGAAGTCTTCACACAAGAAGGCGGGAAACTCACTTTTGTTGGCTTTCCCGTGGACGCACTAAGGTTGTTGGATGTTAATTTCCCAAGAGATTCATCATCATTATTGCTTCCCTTCAAGTTAGTACTAACAAAATATGCAATAGAAGTATCATGCAAATTATCTAAGGAAATATTCAAGGAACTACCACCATTGGGCTCAAACACGTCTTGCTCTATATCCTTAATAGAATCAATAGCATGACAAGAGGATAATCAATAGTGTTGTTAGCGTCAAATTCTACTTTCCTCCCATTAAACTCCATGTTAGTGTTCTATTATGCACATTGATTATTTTCCTCGAAGTCTTTAGAAATGACCCACCTAGTAAAATAGGTGTAGCATGAGTGTTATTTTTCATATCAAGGACATAAAAATCTACGGGGAATGTAAAAGAATCCAGTTTCACCAACATGTCTTTCACTATACCTTCAGGGTATATGCTAGAGTGATCGACTAGTTGAATAACAACCCCAGTTTTGTGAAAAGTGCCTGGATTTAGAATCTCATATAACGAATATGAGATCACATTAATCGAAGCACCTAAACATAGCATGGCCTTTTCAACATTCCCAGACCATCACATTTAGGAAGCAATTCATCATTAAACATGGCGGAGACATGCTCACTCTTTCCGTTCTTATGATTGACCTTCATTTTTTGTTTCCTATTAACGACACACAATTCCTTAAGAAATTTAGCATACCTAGGAATTTGATATATAGCATTTAAGAGTGGAATGTTTACCTCACATCTTCGAAAGAATTTTTAGATGTCTTTGTTGTCCTCCTTCTTTATCCTATCTTTCAAGGCCTCGAAAAGGGTGGTTCCAACACGTAGGAGGAAATCTCCGTCACTTTAACTTTCTTGGGAGAAAGAGATGATGTTTCTGGGTTTGATCCTGATCTCAAAACTATATTTTCCTCCTTGATTTCCTTCTCCTCGCTCATCTTCTCCTTCGCTAACTCCTCAGCCTCTTTCTCAAGAACTCCCACCTTTTCAATTTCTTGCTCAAAAACACCTTTGCCTTGGGGTTTCTTCACCTCTTTACCGCTCCTTAAGGAGATGACACTCACATTTTGTCGAGGATTAAGTTTCGATTAAGGAGGAATCTTTCCAAAATCCCTAGATTCCATTCGGTTCAAGATGGATGCCATTTGACTCACTTGAGTCTCCAAAATTTTAATGCTCAATTTGTCTCTCTTGGAACTTCTCAGCTTTCTCCGCACATAAACTCAACCTCCTTAAGGCTTGCATCACTTCATCTTTTGACAAGCCAGAACTCTCTCCTTGATCATGGGCTTGTCTTGGAGCCTTGGAAAATTATTTTACGGAAGTTGGTATTGTTGTTGTTTAGGGTGATATTGTTGTGCATTTTTTCCTCCTTGAGCATTTCCATATCGGAGATTCGGGTGATCTCGATTACCCGCATTGTAAGGCTGATTTTGATAGCCCCGACTGCTTTGGTAACTTGATTCCATTGATAATCTTGATATCCTTGGCCTCCTTGAAAACCCACGACATTCACCCCCGTTACATAATCGTCTTGCAAACTTGGGCACTTATCCGTTGGGTAGGGTGATAGACAAATCTCACAAGACTTCACATGCGGTGCGCTTCCAGACTTTGTCATCAAGGATTTCACCATAGAAGTGAGTGTTGAGACTTGGTCCTCGAGCTTTTCATTGTTGTAGGGGGCACTTATGTTGTTCTGGTTTTGCCTTCTAAGATTGGACCTTGAGCTAAAAGTCTTTAACTCTTTGGCAAACTCTTCATAAAGCTCCATAGCTTCCCCTGAACACTTGTTTCCAAAGGATCCACCACAAGCTCCCCTCACTATCCTTTGCTCCTCATCAAGAAGACCATTCTAGAAGTAATACACCAAGTCTCCTTCCAAGTAACCATGGTATGTCAACTCAAAAGAAGCTGCTTGAACCTCTCACTACAAGAAAAATGACTTATTACTTCACCCCCTTTTACCTTGGTTCTTTTTTTGGAAGTACACTTTTTAACTTGGTTTAAAAAAATTGAAGTAAAAAATCTTAAATAACGGACATCGCACACATGTCTAGCTTACTGATATCGGGTGTTTTTGTGATCGACGTCGCACGTCACTCTTGCAGACATGAATGACTGACGTCACACACATTTCTCCCTTACCAACATCTCTTATTATTGTGAACGATATCGTACGTCCTTCTCGCACACAGGTAACGACCGACGTCGCAAGCATGTTTGGCTTACCGACGTAAGTTTTTATTGTGACTGACGTCGAACGTCACTCTCGCATACATGAATGACCGACGTCGAACTGATTTCTCGCTTACCGACATCGTTTATTATTGTGACCGACCGCACGTTCCTCTCGTACACATGAAATGACCAATGTCGCATGCCTATCTCACTTACCGACATTAGCTATTTTTTCGACTGACGCCGCACGTCACTCTCGCAGATACTTATAAGTATATGAATAATTATATCACACCCTTGCGATGCAAAATTTAAAATTATATATATAAATATAATATATGTATATATATATATATATTAATAGTGTAATTTATTTTTAACAAAACTAAAATATAATTTTTAATTTTTTTATGCAACTCAATTTCTTTAAAATTTTTAAAAGATTTTATAACTATGATTTTAACTATGACTTTATGTATATATTTTTAAATGAAATAAATTAAATGTAGAGTTTGAGTAATACATGATCGAAGTCGAATATCAATAAAAAATTATTTTTTCACCGAATAAAATTTTATATACTACTTATTCATAATTATATAAAATAATTAAGTAGTATATAAAAGTTTATTTGGTGAAAAAATAAAGTTTATTTATTGATATTCGACTTCGATCATGTATTACTCAAACTCTACATTTAGCAACTCTTAGCCACGTCATCTTGCTCTTTTAGTAATATGTATACCTATATAGATTATGACTTGACTTTCTATATGTAATACAAATAATTAAAATTTGACCTTAATCAATCATCGACATTTCATACATAAATATTAATGAAAAGGTTATGAGAACGACTACTGAATGGTTAATCTTTGACTTTTCATATATAAGCACTAATAAAAATAGTTTAATTTTTACTAATCAACGGTTAACACTTAACTGACTTTCCATATATAAACATTTATAAAATGGTTTCACTCTAACCGATAAATGGTCAAACGTATTTGACTTTCCATATATAAACACAAATAAAATGGTTTGACTTTAATTAGTCAATGGTCAATACAGAAACATTTTCATTTTCATTACTTGACTTTCAATACAGAAACACTAATGAAATGGTTAGAATTTAACTGATCAACGGTCAGCCCTTAATGAAATTTCATACATGAACATACTGAAACAGTTAAAACTTAACTAATCAATGGTCAACCCTTACTTCAATTTCTATACATAAACACTAATGAAATGGTTAGAACTTAACTAATCCACGGTCAACACTTCATTGACTTTCCATACATAAACACTAATGAAATGGTTAGAACTTAACTAATCAACGGTCAACCCTTAATTGACTTTCAATACATAAACACTAATGAAAAGTTTATAACTCAACTAATTAACGGCCATCCCCTAATTGACTTTCCATACATAACCACTAATAAATTGGTTTAACCTTAATTATTCAACGATCAATCATCGCTTGACCATCCATATATATAAATACTAATGAAAAGGTTTGACATTAACTAATGAACCGTCAACCCTTATTTGAATTTTCATATATATATATATATATATTTATATATACGCTAACAAAAATGTTTGACCTTAACTAATGATCGGTTCACCCTTACTTGACTTCTCGTA
This sequence comes from Rubia tinctorum, assembly GCA_032355605.1. NCBI lineage: Eukaryota > Viridiplantae > Streptophyta > Magnoliopsida > Gentianales > Rubiaceae > Rubia > Rubia tinctorum. The sequence continues at coordinate 1,877 of JAULKM010107341.1, read as the reverse complement.
CATGAATAATAATAAAAATGTTTGATTTGAACTAATTAATGATAAATCCTGACTTCACTTTGTATACATATATTCGAATAGTTATGGTTTGAACTTAACTAATCTAGATTCAATTCTTACTTGACTTTCTACATATTAACACTAAAAATGATATTTGACCTTAATTAATCAATGGTCAATTATTACTTAACTTAATATTATAAATACTAATGAACAGTCATAACTTTAACTAATAAAAGGTCCACCCTTAATTGATTAATCAAATTTAATACTATTTTTTTATCTTCCTACATTTATCAAAAGTGTAAGCAATAACATAAAAAAAATTATAATTCCAAAATCAAATATAATAATAATAATATTTAAAATTTAATTATTGATAAAATTTTTAATTTAATTTATATCAGATATTTTTAAAATTTTAAATATAATTCCAACAAAAAAATATTTTATTTCAACCCACTTTATTTTAAGCCCAATTCAGCCCAAAACATGTGCAAACCCTACCCCTATGAATAGGAGGAAACCCTAATCACCCTTCTCCTTCAGACAACCTATGCCGACCCCTTCTCCTTCTTGCACTAATGCGTTGTCCCATTCTCCCTTCTTACACTTCTACGATGCCACCACAACTGATACACTGCCACCATAGCCGATTGGAGATCCAAGACCGACGCTGCCACCTAGTGCCCATCGCTACCACCGGGCGTCCATCGCCACCATCGGGAGCCCGTCGCAACCACCAAGCATGCCTTACCACCATGTTACAGTGCCTCTCCACCATATCGTAGCGCCCATCGCCACCACTGAGAGACTCCAGCAGTGCCCACCGCCTCCAGCAACGCTCGCACTACCAGCAAACACCACCACCATCGGGAGCCACCACCACTAGATGGAGTGCCAACAGAGACACCACTAGACGCGCCACCATCACCATATGCACCACCATACATCGTGCCTCCTTATTAGACCCAACCATTGGATAAGTGATGCACGTTAGCTATTGCTTTAGATTGGGAGCCATAGTCTCCCTCAACAACAATTGTCTCAAAGAAAAATTTCCTCCTTGAAGTTGAAGTTGTTGAGGCTCTCCCTCGGGATTCTCATCTTGATGCTCCATGGAATTAGAAGGTTCCTCAGAATGGTCACTAGAAGGGGTGTTATTCACACTCGCTAAAGAAATCCTTCTATCTCTTTTTAGGTTTAACTCTAACTCATGGTCGTAGTGTGGGGGTTCTTGTGAAGAGAATTGTGTACGAACCATACACCAAAAACTCGAATAATACGTCTCCAAGCTAACCATAAATCAACTAAAAATAAAAAAAACTAGCACGTATTCACATAAATATGTCCAAACACTTAAAAATATATGCCTCTTCCCTGACAACGGTGTCGAAATTTGGGAAGTCATCGCCTTACCTCTCAAATATAAAATTTATAGCCCTTAAATGCTTCCTAAATACAAATAAGTAGATAGTGGAAAATCGAGGTCATTCACGAAGAAGAGAGATTTTACTAAGGATTAATGCATAAAAGGGTGGATAATAGCGTATGCATACATACACACACAGATATATATATATATATATATATATGTATATATATATATACACACACACACACATCTATATATACATATATGTACATCTATATATATACAGATAGATAGATATATATATATATATATATATATATATATATATGTACATCTATATATATAGATACATATAGATAGATAGATAAATATACATATATATATATATATGTATACATATATATACATATATATACGTATAGATATATATATACATATATATATATATATATACGTATACATATACACACACATATATCATATATATTTATGAGAAATTAGG
>JAULKM010107332.1:0-23944 GCA_032355605.1 Rubia tinctorum | reverse complement strand
TTCAAAGTGAGAAAAATGAGGATGTATTTAATTGTAATTTTTAATTAACACTTGTCAAAATTGTATTGGACCCTCACCTCCTCACATACAAAATCTCCAAATATAAAGTTTTCTGTATACTGAATGATTGTATACTTTATATTTTGTTTCTTTTAATAGGTTCAACATGGCATCTAAAGGAAAAACTCTTGCATTGATTGATGATGAACAACCCCAGGGTGCTGGTCCATCAGCAAGTATTGTTTATGCCCTGTTTGTTCGTCCAGACTCAAAATGCTTCTCACGCTTTTCAAATTTCTTGTTACTTTGGAAGTTACCCGTTTGTTTATTTTTAGCAAAACAAGATATCGACTCTACCAAACAGAGCACTGGTTTTGATTCAGTCTAGATGAGGAGTATACAATTTTCTTTTGGGGACTGATCACCTAGATAACTGTTTAGGGTAAAAAAATACATCATTTTAGGCTTTGAACATTGTAAAAAAAGACTGATCATTTAGACTGATTAGGGTAAAAAAAGACTGATCACCTAGATTACTGATCAGGGTGAAAAAAGACATCATTTTAGGCTTTGAATAGAGTAAAAAAAGGCTGATCACCTAGACTAATTAGGGTAAAAAAGACTGATCACCTAGATTACTGATCAGGATAAAAAAGACATCATTTTAGGGTTACCGTTACTTACTACTTGTCTCTGCACTCCATTTTTATGCCATTTTTGTTCGTCCAGACTCAAAATACTTCTCACGCTTTTCAAATTTCTTGACTGGATCACTTTCTGAGTTATTAGTTTGTTTTAGACTATATCTTATAGGATGGACTTGATATTAGTATTGGTATATGGTTTTGATGGGGGGGGGGGGGAATTTTGAAATAGTTCAACAAGGTAGTTGCTGTAACTTGGACTAAAAAAGTGGTAATTCAAGCATGGATTTGGATAGATAAGATCTCTCGGAATGTGTGCAGTGATTTACATAGAAGAAAGATTCCGTATTCTTTGAGTGACTTGGCAGTTGAGCTTTTTGTGTTAGGAACAAGACAACAAATCACTGCGAAGGTACCATAACAATGAGGTACCTTTTTCCTTTTAAACTTTTTCAGAGATGCTGAGATAAACCTTGCAGGTCGAGGTTCTTTTCTTCATTCTTCCTTCTATCATCACTCTCAGTCACATCGCATATGATACAGAGTAATAAATCCCTAAGCAAGCACTCTTTAGAGATGTAGCATCACACTCTTCTATGAAAGTGATATTTAGTATTAGGATCACCATAAATTCTTTTTGCCAAAGTTTTCTTGCCTTGGCTGGCTGATCCTGTAATGGAAGTGATTGTGAGAAACTTTGCTCCTCTTATAAGCTCATTAATGATTACTACAACAAGCTCTTTGAAACCTATGCAAGTTCCTTCAATTTCATAAGTTGTACCTCGTAATTGTGGAAACAAATAAGTTCCCTCCTTATAATGAAAGAGCTTTTCCTTTTTCTGCATCTTGTCAAATCCAATGTTTCCCATATCTGTCTTGATAAGCTTTATATATTCTATCACATTCGGGAGTGCTAAAATACCATACCACATAGAAAAACTCCACAGAAGACAAAATTTGATGAAATAACCTGCATTGCAAATCATGTTGGAAAATTTTCTCCGAAAATCCTCAATTTCCTCGCTCTCATCCTCTTGTACCAGCTCCATGATGCAGTTTACAATAGGCTCCAGATTAGTTCACACAGATGATTCAAAGAAGGAATCAAATCCACCTCTTCTTCTAACATTTTCTTCAACATAAATAGCTCAACTGCCAAGTCACTATGCTGATTAATATGTCCCCTAATTTTTTTATGTCCCTAAATTTTTTATGTCCTATCTTTTACTTTACTTGAATTTAGTCTCTGCTCCTAACTATTAGGTTACTATTTCAGTTTCTATTAAAATATTTTTCCTATAAAAAGTTCTTTATATTAATTTGTTTTATCTTTTATGAATAGTTGTAACAGCTGGTTTTGGCTTGGATAAAGATTTTTCCCTGGCAAAACAGTTTTCTAGATTGTCCCCCACATAATTGCAGAACTTCATTGTTCAGGGATTAACTCTGGAGCAAAGAAGGGACATAGAAAGTATTGGTTTTCAGTGGTTGTTGGACTTGAAAACGGAAGAGTATCCATCTAATTTATGTAGGTGGTTGCTCAATCATTACAACCCCGTTCAGAGCTGTTTGCAATAGGATAAAGAAAGTCTCGAAGTTGGAGCAGAAGATTTCTATCTGATTTTGAGTTTACACAAAATCGGATATAAAGTGACTGAAGTGGGGGAGAGGGGCAGCTGATTTTGAGTTTGAGAAGCTGGAGAATACACGGGGGTTACAATTTCAGAAGGCCAGAAATCAGGTCACGGTAACTGATATAGGAGTTAGATTGAGGGAGCAAAAGAGTGGAGGAGATGATTTCAAGAGAAATTTTGTTAATCTGGTGGTCTCTTCATTGCGGAAAAGTAATTAGAAAGAAACTCCAAATCTAAAGATCCTGAAATTCATTGCTGATGTTGATGCGATAGGGCGTTTCAACTGGTGTTAGTATGCCTTGGAATGCTTGAACGATTGTGCTCAAGAGTGGCGGAATTCAAATGTGTTGCGAGGTTTATGGGACCAACACTACCTCTTGTGATAAGTTATTGTAAAATTTTTCATCACATATATACTATTTAAATTTCATTTATTTTAATTACACTTCTTTTTTTTTCAGATTTTCTATCTTGATCACATTATTATAATGGGACGTTCCAATGAGAGGAGATTCCCATAGCCGAGTTGCTGGGATAAGAAGGAGATTCATGAGAGGCGCCTACAAGAAAAAAATGGCTCATGATTATGGGGAAGGACAAGTGAGACTACACATGGTGATTGACATGGAACAATTGCAAGACAAATTTCCTTCAGATTCTTCTAAACAGTAAAAAAAGTTGCACATTCAAATTCCAATCTTGTAGTTTGGTGTATTGTGACTGGATATTTGGTATGTACAAGTTGTTGAGTCTGTTTCATGAAATATGTGTTTTATTAATGTATATTGTGTTGTGTTGGATGAGTGTTCAAACAGTTACGTACCATTATGATAATGTCTAGTGGCCTGGAAACTCCTGAAAACTCCTCATCATTGACTTTTGCAATGATGTTTTACGTTAATCATGTTGCATTGTTGCCCTTGGTACATGCCTTTAATTTTCTAATCCTGTTTGTGGTCATGAAGAGTTAGAGGTGGGATGCTTTGCTCGAAATAGAAGAAATTATCAGGATCAACCTCACCCTTAACTAAACCAGCCTCTTGAAATTGTTGTTGAAGTACTGACGTAGTAAGATTATCAAAGAGATCCGTAAGTACAAATCTTAAAGAACAATTAAGGTATGCAAGCACAAATCATAGGTTTTGGTTCTGGAATTTACCAGAGAGAATATAATCTCGAAAATAATATTATAAATGATAAAAAAATATCCGAACAATACAAGAGATCTTTAAATACTAAAAATAAATTGGGAAATAATAAAAAAGGAAATTTAGAATTATTTCCGAAATAAAGAGAAAATAGGAAAACACTCAAAAACAGTAAATTGCGGTTTTGAAACCTTAAACGACCTCAAATGGACAAACGGACCCCGGATCCTCGCTCATGGACTTTGATCTACACGTCGAGAAGTTTGCAACGCATACCTCGCCTGATTCTGACTCCGAACGCAAAATTTACGTTTAAAACCGTATCGAACCCTCACGACGATCCATCGCTTCTTCAATTTTCGCCGTCATTCGCCCTGCATCAAGTACCTTGATCCCCATACATTAGCTTTGGAATGAGTATCACCAGAAGCATCATTATCATTGATGCCTAAATCAAAATCTCTAGCATTCAGAACAGTTTTTCTTGGATGGAGTCATAAACTCGGACAATCTTCTCAGCCAGTTCATGAGTTTCAGATATAACTGTCACTAGTGATTCATGTCTGTTTGATCACTAATAGTTTGCATGTACTATGTGTGTTCTCAATTTCTTCTGTTTTCTTCCAAACCTTGAAACTGACTTCACACAATCGGAGCTGGACTAGGTTTCTGAATATAACTGAATATGTGTTGAACCAGCAAAGTATCCTTAAGGTTCTTTTCGAGCTGTCCCCTTCGCGTTGCTGCTACAATGGTGCATTGTGTTTGTTTAAGTTTTGTAGACACTCTCCCAGCAATGAATCCAGTAGAACTATTTACTAATTATATTACATTTACTGCTTATGCATCTGCATCCTATTCGATTACATTTTTCTGTTGCGAAATTTTTATGAACCTCCCAAATGCATTTATTCCTCGCATAATTTACTCCCTTAAGGACATAAAGTAAACTTGAAGTGGTCATCCAAGTCCTGCAGTTTCTCAAAATAATTAAAGCAGTAGAGATTAGGTGTTATAGTATACAACTAATATCCAATCCTCCTAACAGCAAAGGCAGTTCCATTTTTAAGACCAACTTTGTAAACTATGCTTTTGATTGTACTAGACCCCAGAATGTAAGCAGATGCCCCCAGCAAGCTCTCCAATTCGAGCTCCGTTTCCCCATCTAGCATCACCGGTGACTTTGCATCAGTGTACTTGTTCTTCTTTTGATCAGTTTCAGTTCGATCATCTGATTCCGCGCTTTCTGATGGTGTTTTATGAACTTCTATACTGATATCTATCTATTAACGTTATATGATACTGAAATAATGGTTCATCTTTTTTACTGAGACAGGTCCGTTTCTGTTTAGATTTTTTGCACTTCGATGTTTACGCATGCTTCATTTACACCAAAATCCAGTGCATAGCATGTTGGGCTACTTTGCGAATTTTCATTTTCACTTTCTGGTCTGCATTTTATATATTGCCGGGTGAAACATAGATATGCTTAATTATGTTGCCGAAACTAAATTCATTGATATCAATCTCATTTGCAATACTCTGAATTACAGAATTTTTAGATTTTTGACAAAACGAAGGATTTCGCAAAACCTAGTAGAGCCGCACAAACTGATCAAAACTAGCTCTCGAAATCTTGAACAACTCAAAAATTGTAAAACTATCTAGCCCGCAGGATTAGTTCACAATTCGAAAATTTGCTCGTTAACTAGCCCGTCGGATTAACTCACAAATAAAGGGTTCTTTGTTCACTAACTAGCCCGCATGATTAGTTCACAAAGGGTATTGGTACTTAATTAACCCACAGGATTAAACAACAATGAAAATTAATGTTCGCAAGCAATAAACTCGAAAATCTGAAATTTTGATTGATAAAATGGTGAGGAATGACTCGGCCATACCCCTCTATTTATAGGGATATATCTCGTCCAAAACCCTAATAACAATTGGAAACTGAATCCACTTATGGCAACTTTAAGAAGCTAATACCATATCTAACTAGAACACCTAAAATAAATGGTAATCAACTCGAATTCTTCTTCAAGTAACCTTGAAGAATATTACTTTATATTTACCAAATATAATTCTAATCAAATCAAAACTCCTAAATTACAATATTTCAAAATTAATTCTAAATATGAGCACACAACCTCATTAAAAAACCCAATGGAAAAAGAGTATAGTTTTAAGCTCGTAAAAATACTAAACTAATAATAATATAATAAATGATATTTCTGATATCGTATAATACACATTTCTTTTCAATGTTCTCCCCCAATTCTACAGTTATGTATGTATCTGCTCAGTTTGAATGCATCATCACGGGCACTTCGATCCACCTTCATTTTGTGCCATCGTTGTGCAACCGCTCATTCATATTTGTGCTATCTTATCATATATGAGATGTCGCACCCTTATCGGTTAACCAATCAATTTTACCGATACATGAGCAATGTCGGTTAGTGGCGTCTTTACTGGCTCATTCTTTCAAATGCAAAGTTGTTTGTAAGTCGCACACCATTTTTGGTCTAAACGACTGATGAGCGATGTCACACAAACATGTCAACCATGCCATTATTTTGGACCATTATGCATGTGTAACGTCTAGCTAACTTAAATGAAAAATTGAACCAAAATCTATTAAACCAATTTCTATCTATCCATTATATATTTCATCCGTGATAATATGAATTTTAGGAAACATGGGTGACAATTAAGGTTCGAGTAGTCTTTTACCAATTGAGGTGAGCGATTTTTTTTAGTTTGCTACGTTCCTTTTATTTGATTACTTATATTCTTATTTAATTAGTCATAATATCATTGACCAATACAGATCGGTAGTGATTCGGATGAGGGCTGCAGGGTATTCATTCGGCAATATCATTCCACATTTCTTCTATACCTTGACACAGACGAATTTCGGTCAAGTTCTAATATTGGTAAGTCCTACCCATTACACATATATTTTATTTTCAATTATCATTTTCTTTATATTACTTTCATATTTATTAACTATGGTTTTTTGTTTATAATTTAGTACGTCCCAAGCCAAATCAATCCATTCCTAACAAATGTGAAGATGACTTTTGTTTTAAGGTGCGGCGGAAGAGAGTATCACATGAACTACTCGGGGAATAAGAGGCTTAAGACCCTGATTCCAAAGGGTTTTGGCGAGTTTCTTGATGCCCATGAACTGAGAGTTGGGGACACACTCTACTTCGACCTGTTAGATGGTTCTGGGCCGATAGTATATTTAATGTCATCATTCTTGGGTCCCAATTTTAGTTTTACTACTTAGAATTTGAAACAAATGAAAACAAATTTATCCAAATTTGGAACATTTGTAACATTAAGAATATTTGTTGAATGTGATTTTTATGTAATTTAATCTTTAATTTTAAAAATTTTATTCTATTTGTTGATTGTTATTTTAATGGTATTTAATCATTAAAATCTATCCTACCATATGAAAAAAAATATTAGAATCATTCCCAAAACTAGAAAAGACTTTTGTAATGAAAAAATTGCTTCAATCATTATGAAACTAGCAAATATTATTATTTTTTACCACAATTTTTAAATAAATTCGAAATGTTGACTTACTATTTCTTTAGGCAGGGGATAATTTGTACACAACAAAAAAAGTTGTCGCAGTAATTTACTATTTTCTGGTGTGAAAGTCACTTATATTTGTTTTGGTCCTTGGCGGGCTCATTTGTTATGCTAGCGGGCTGAAATTGGTGAGCCTACATACACGTGCGACGTTAGTCATAGTTTGATCACTTGTCGACTGAACCGAGAAAGGTGGAAGGTCACTGCATGCGAGGCGGATATCACAATGGTCTAAAACAACGTCGTTTCAAAATGTTTATAAATATGGGGTCCCTCTGAATCAGTTCAAGCTTTTTTCATATTTCTCGCAAATTCCAACAGTCTCCCACCCTCTCTTCTCTTCTCTCTTGTTAAAGGTATGGTTTTTCTACTCTTCTAACACCTTCATTTTTGTAATTGTTCCTTGACATTGTTCGACCTATGGTGTGTGAATGTGTTGTGTTTTTAGTTTTCATGTTCTTACTCAGATTTGTTATAGTGTGAAGTTTCATTATGCGCCAACCTAGGTACTATGTTTTGGTATGTTTTTGGACATTTTTGTGCAATTTTCCGTTGTTAAAGCATCATTTCTTCCATGTTTATTCATTTTTTTCCATAGCTTCCTCTGATATATGCGACGTCGGTACCCTACTGGTTACCTATCAGTCTATGCGAATGGTTTGCGACGTCATAATTTTTGATGAGTTATGACTGTTATCCTCAGTAGTGGTCAGTTTTAAAATAAATTGTTCTAGTTTGTGTTATAGAGATTTGTTTAAGAGGTAATGGTGTATGAAATTTGAAGTGTAAACTGTCAAACGAAAGCTGTAGAAGTCAATTTTTTTAAGGATTTAAAATTTATAATTTTTGGGATGGTGTGTAGAGAGTTATGGTCATTTTCGTGAGTACTAGTCAGCAGTGAATCCTTCAATTTCATATCAGCTTTACGGTTTCCTTGTGTTATGTAGAACTTGAAATATTTTTTTATAAATCTGTGATATGTCACATTCGCTAGTTTCACAGAAAATCATAGTCCTTAAGTTGCAAGAAAGGTGAGAGTTTCAACCTTTTCAAAAATTTATCAAAATCATCTTTAAACCAAACATTTTCTAAACCTTTTCAAAAAAACACTTTGAAAACCAAATTCTATTTTGCAATAGTTTTAAATTTTATTCCTGATGTTTCAAAATCAAATGTTATAAAGTCATTTTTCTAATTAAAATACTGAATTCCGTTATTTCAAATAAATTACTCGAGCCGGTTTTCTACGTTGCATGTGCATATCTTGATCTTGATTGTGTACTTGTTAACTATAGGTATACCTTATTGCCCATAGCCTGAATTGTGCTTAACTGTCTACCTTTTACTATGGTTGTACTTTATCGCCCATTGCCTGACTTGCTATTACCTTTTACTATGTGTGTACTTTATAACCCATAGCCTGAACTGTATTACTGTACTGCCTGCCCTGGGATTCAAAAACCCTACTGAATAACTAAAACCCTGCGAGATTGACATAAGGCTTGATTGCTTGGTGGGCGGTCGTCACCGTACCTCTTAAAGTTATAATTTATAAGCCCTAAATGCTTACTTAATACAATTAAGTTGATAGTGGCAAATTGAGATCATCCACGAAAAAAAGGGATCTTACTGAGGGTTTAAACATATAAAGTGGATACTAGATTAGATATAGATATACATAAATATATAAAAGCAAGTAGAGAGGTGGGGGTTTGTTAGTTTTTCTAAGCTATGAATTGAAAGACAAGACAACTAGCAAAGTAAAATGAATATGCTAATCATGCAACAAACTAAGAAAAAGAGATAAAAACTAAAAATAACAAAGTCTTGGGGGCAATTGATTTCCACTTCCGGGCTTCTTATCTATCCTTGAATCCATGACCTATTTTCTACTTTAACTACTTGTTGTGAATGTAAATCTTCTATTCTTCTTTGGTAGTAGTTTACAAAAGTGAATTCGACATCACTTGTAAACCTCACTAATGACCCCTTTAGTTGAGAAATGCCTTAAGATATCCCATTAATGCCATTAAGAACGAAGAATCAACAAGATTGGTAACACTTATAAACACCAAACCATTTCTAAGCATAGAACCAATTTATGCATTTACTAGGATTAGTCAAGAAAGGTTCAAAATTGAATGACTTCTCCTACTTGCTACCTTAGAATAAACATGACAAAGAGTTCAAAATCATCACATTCATCTAGAAATTATTAAATCATAAACCCAATTAGAAGCTCTAACTCATGCTCTTAGATTCCATATCAAAAGGGGGAAATAATTAGATACTTTTACCCATTCCTAACAAGTTATCATACAAGCATTGCATATTGTCAAACTTCCAATCAAATAAATGACATTAACAACCAATATCAAAGCTCCATAAATGCACAGTAGAGAAAGCAATAGATAGATAGAAATGATTCTCAAGACATTGGCAAGGAAGTCTCAATCAATTTCTCTCAAGTAGAAAACTAACCTAGATAATGAAAACCCGTAAAAAATCTATCAGAATTCATGGAAGAAGTAAAAAAACTAAGAAAAGATGAAGAAAAACTAGTGTTTTGAGGCCCCAAGTTGGGCTTAGACAAATGAGGAAAAAGGGGGATATTTAGAGTCTATTTTGGTCAAGAAAATTCAAAAAGTGTAGCAGAGGTGCGCGGCCGTGCACCCGGGTGCACTGGCTGCACATTTGGCTCCCGAGGGCTGTTGTGCCCCCTTCATTTTTGGCATGCAGGGGTGCGCGGGTTGTGTGCTTGTCAGCCCCTCTTTTCTTCAACTTCTTTGCGTTGTTACGGGTGAACTGCTGATCCGATTTGGGAGTTATTGTAGTCGATTTTATAGAAATCGAGATGATGAATCCAATGGTACCACCCTTGGAGGTTGATTCTTCTTGGATCGTTCTAAGAACTTGGTCCAAACTTTTGGGTCACAATTCATCTTCTTATTTGTCTTCCATCTTGGTCCCTTCCATCTTCTACCACGTTTGGACTCGTGGCCTTCAATATTCTACCATCCTTAAGAATGACCTTCACTAAACCACTCCAAAGTGCTTATGATAAATCTACAAATTAATCTCATGAAAAGGAATCTAGATGTTCGTAAGGAGCAAAAATCGATTAGACTAAAAATACGGTACAAAATGAAGGATTTCAATACGAAAACTCAAAAATGGTCATCTAAACAACTTATGATGTAAAACTACTAAAATCTAACAATTTTCCAATAAAAAGATGACAAAAGAGATGTTAAATGTTTCGAAAAATACATGCATTTGACGTCTCGTCACTTGGTTAGGCTTCTTTAGGTTCTCTCGGTTATCTCGGTATATACCCTCCTATGACCAGTGAAGTCGGTCTACCTATTAGCCGGATGGTCCTTAGCGTGTTTGGCATAGCATGGAGTGATTATTAGAATCCCATTCTAAGGCTATAAGTAGAATGACCTGAAAACCTCCCACCTGATCTGTATCCTTTTCTATGTGATGTTACTATCGTGCTAAGTGATATACTGTCTGACATTGATTTGTTAGAAATTATTTGTATGTGTATTACTTGTGACTGATCATGTATGGCATGCTTTCCTGCTTACTATTTCAAGTGGATAAAATTATTTTCTTAAAACAACATGCATACATAGCATCCCGATTGAATCATGAGAAATGGTTGCGAACTTAGAACTCTCATGAGTGAAAGATCACCCCCCACTCTTTTTAGATTCTTTTTAGGTTAGAGCTCTATGTAAGGTACGAGCGTGACGAATTACGAGTGGAGAACATCTGCGGCCCTACACCCTTAGTTTCATTTATTTTGTTTGAAGAACTATTTTTGGATTATGCAATTAGCATTTATCATTTAAATGTTCCCTCTTCCACTGTAGCCAAGAATAATTGTTAAGAGTTTATCATTGTAATAAATTTCCCCTGCAATTTTGGGCCAGATCGTTACAGAAAGATAGCTTCCGATCAGAGTTCCTGAGGGGCATTTTTTGGGGTCAATTCGATCACTTGTGAAAAGAAATTGATTAAAACAAAAGGTATGGTGAGGTTGCGGAAATTCGTCGAAGTCTGGCAGTGGAGAAGCAGAGCAACGACGGATGTGAGTTTGAAGAAGAAGCGTAGGGGGTAAAATGATCTTTAAATTTTCAATCTTAAATTTAGGGGTATTTATGTCTCTTCTTACTTGGTCAATAGCTGAATTTTTGAGTCAATGTCAGAATTTAGAAAAATGGGTATAACTGGACAATTTTAAAAAAACTTGGGCTTAGTTTCGCACTTACATATTTTACAGGGTTATATCTGAAATTTCTCAATTTAATAGGGTCATTTTCACACCTTTCCCTTTTAAAACGTCTATTCTAAAATTTTACTATTCCTAATTGATAAATTTTTGTGCTACACCATCTCACACCGAGACCAAGGATTAATGTGCAGTATTATGAATTTAAATTAAAGATGGGGTTCAAAATATAATTTAAGAAAGTTTGGGAGTGGAGGGAGGGAACTTGGTGCTAATACCACTTTGTGGGATGTGTTGGGTATAAATAATTGGAGAATTAATGATTGTGGGTCATAGGAATCTCGCGAGTCAAGAATCTCACGGGTCAATTTTACTCCCCATTTATGTGCAACGCATGCCTTTTTATTACCGGATTTGATATTTTAATTTCAAAACTTGATGTTTAAATCAATTCTTGTGATGTTATACCAAAAGTATTTTTTTTCTTACCACTATCATGTGTTTAAAGTTAATCTGAATCTTTTAATGTAAATCTTCTGTTTATATGTTAAAATTTTCACACTTTACTCATTTTGACACTAGTTTAGTATATTTTACTATCTTAATTTTGCAATTTTAACTTATATTTTCTTTTTGATAGATGTGTTAGATTTTCAGCATGTCATTTTATAATTTGATTTTGATGTTTTATTATTTTTTAATATAAATTTTTATTTAATGTATTGTTGATGTTTCAATAGTGTGAATTGGTTTTTTAAATTTTAATATTGATGTTTAATTTTTTTTATGATGTCAGTGCCAAATTTTGGTGCACAATTTGATATTTTGAATTTTTTGTTTATTTTTATTCAATGTATGTTTTCATGTTTCAATAGTGTGAATTATTTTTTAAAATTATAATATTGATGTTTATTTTTTGCGATATTAGTGTCAAATTTTGGTGCGTACTTTGATGTTTAAAATTTGTGTGTGCTTTTATTTAATATTTAACTATTTTAAATATTATATTTTTCATTGTGATATTATCATTTTTACCTATTATAAGTTTATGCCTATCTTAGTATTTCATTTACTTTTAAACTATTTTTATGTGTGTTTTTAATATTTTAATTTGATGTTTAATTATTTTATTTGATGTTAAACTATATAAATTTTATTTTGTGCTTTTAAATTTTTATTTGATGTCTAACTATTTTGATATGTGTTTTTAACGTTTTTATTCAATGTTTAATTATTTGTATTCAATATTTTCTATAATAAATTTTTATGTCTATTTTTAGTGTTTTTTTTTATGATTAATTATTTTGATGTGCGTTTTTAATGTTTTTATTTAATGTTTGAACTATATTTTATGTTTACTTTTAAATTTTTATGTGTATTTTTAGAATTTGTATTTGACGTTTAAATATTTTTATTTGATATTTAATTTTATATTCTATAATTTAAATTTGATTTTTAAAGAATATGCTCAAGAACATTACATAATTCAAATTTCGATTGAAGAATTGGCTCAAGCCCATTTCATAATCCAAATTTCGACCCGTCCATTTGAAACTCAAAAACCGACCAGTACCTGACAGAATCTAACCGACCCATTCGAAGACCCACTTCTGACCTACTTCTGACATATTTCTAACAGAATTCATCGCTGCAACCCTATACGACGATTGACGGATTTCACTGCAACCCCAAACCATGCACATTGATTCTCGGATTTCTCTACAAGTTCTCAGCTGATACAACCCCAAGGTGACCATGAAACGACAAGTGGAGATTCGTAGTGATGTTCAAGTTTCATCGTCGTTTTCAAGTTATCACCGGAGATGTCATTTTATCGGAGCCACATCGAGTAGCCCTACCTATCGAATTCGGGGGTATTGAATCTCTGGCGACCTAGTGGTGACGACATAACAATGGCGGATTCATAAAGAATGGCCAGTGAACGGCACAAGCGCGATGATGCACGACCGACGATGGTGAATTCAACCAAGGAGGTGAGGGTTTCTGTATTTTTTTATAATTTGTATATCGATCCCTAAGATTCAGCGTGTTTTTGAAAAGTGACCCCAAGAAAAAATATTTACAATTTGGACAAAAAGGGCTATATATATTACCTTTATTAATTGTGTTTTATCACAGTCTCACCATGAGACGATCTCGTAGGAGGCCAGGCGGACTCTTCCTAATTATAACCCCATTTTGTTGTAAGATGATATCACAAGAGATAGACTCTTATGTTTGAGATGGTCTCCTATGAGGCAGACTAAACTTTAGACCGAGATTTTTCAGCAAAACCAACAAAAGATTTAGCTTCCCCAAATTTATTTACGTCTTTTAAAAATAATAAATTGCATCATAATCCATGCCTAAACTTTAAACAGTCTAAAACAAGACTTGGTGCTTATGTTTTTAGTAACATTTTTTTCAATTTCATCTAGTCATTCTAATTTTATTTTTAAAAACAATTTTACTTCCTTATTTCAATGGCAAAATCTTGGAAAATACCGTATTTTCATAACCTTATGAAAAGATGGGGTTTAATTAGAATAATAGAAAGGTAAAAGGTTTTAGTTGCAATATTAAAATTATGCAACAAGGAGTAGTTTTAAGTTTATGACCCCATTAATGCAATCCAAACATTTTAACTTCATTTTTTCTAATATGCAATTTAAATCTTGATCTTTTCATAGTTTATGGAAATACGGTCTTTCAAAATACGAACTCTATTACAATTACGTACAAATATTAAGTCATTAGTAGTGGTATTTGAGATTATTAATATTCTATCACGAACGCTTCCCACAGATGGAGCAGCCTTCGTGTAATTTTTTTCTTGAACATGAAAACAAAGTTTTTAATCCAAATCAAAGGGAGAGGAAAGTATTGAATAGCCATATACTCTAAATAAATTCGTGATCAACTGTGCAAACCATATACTCTAAATAAATTCTTGATCAACTGTGCATGTAATTTGCTTTTTGTCCGCACGTGGACCGCACGTCAATCTGAACTCATGTGCAAAAAGGTTGCAAATTGAACAGCTGATATTGTTTCTTCCTGCTTTAAGAATATGCATTTCCCGGATTGGGAGGATGGTGAAGACACATTTGATTATCTTCTGAAACATTCCAGTTTCTCTTTGCCGCCATTGAAGAAGCTGCAATTTCAGTGGCGGCAGCCTAGTCTGAGATCATATGATCAACACTATTTGAGTAAAATACAAAATATATCTTTTATAGATTGAATTTTTTTGTTATTCTTAATCGTACATATATAATTCGATTTCTTGAGTTCTGGGATTTTCGGAGTAGTGTTGCGCGCGGTAGCAAGTATGGTGGAAAATAATGTTTAGAACACCACAACTAATTCCAGCCATCTGCAAAGTAATGATCAATTAACCTAAATCCATAGCCTCCAATTAATTAGCATGATCTTCCACTTCGTTACTCCTTTGGCTCCTTCAGTAGCATCTGGGGCAGCAGCATGTCCTTAAGAAGCCCACTACCCATCATATATGAAGACGACATTGAATGAGTGAATGGAGATGAAGTGAGGAGCCCACTATTCATATATGAAGAAGAAGAAGACGACATCGGATGAGTGAATGTAGATGAAGTGAGGGGTCCAGTATCCATCATATAGGAAGAAAACACTGAATGAGCAAATGGAGATGAAGTGAGGTGCCCACTATATATCATATATGAAGAGTAAGACATCGGATGAGGAAATGTAAATGAAGTGAGGAGCTCACTATCCATCATATACGAGGAAGAACTAGGACCACCACTGATTTTAGGGTTCAGCGGTGGAAGCAACCCGAGATTTCTCCAAGATGCTTCCGACAGCAGGTGCGTGTGTGCACTGTATATGTGCATCATATATATATATATATATATATATGGTTTCAGAATATTATTATTTGTGCATGATAATATTTATGTAATAATCACAATTAAATTATAACAACGTAGAATCTTACATCAAATAATGCACATCATTACAATTTATAATATTCAAAATATCCACGAATATATGCGATATTCAAGAATACCATATAATTAATTTGCCATCCCAGCCTATCTGATCAACACCTTTGCCATTGTACGCCACTCGTTGTGTAATCTAATCTAATCCCTTCATTTTATTACTTTGCATGTTGTAGATGGATTGCTGATGAATTATCATGTTATATTTTCCTTCATTAGTGAATGTGTTGACCTGGAAAGGTTTGTTTTGGATGTTTGTTACTAAACTTACTTTCTTTTTGCTGGATTGATTTCACTAGAGATGGAATGATATTACACAAGCCCCGTGCGATCATCGTGCATCTAATGTGCACACACTCCATGAGAAAACCCCTTCTCCTGGTGTTTTATTCAATAAAACAGATGGAAGGCTTTAATTCTTTGACACACATAAGAAAACCTTTTTGGATCAAAATGATCGATGATAAGTTCGTGGGAATTATGTTCAACTGCGTAATAACATGGGTTTCAAGTGTCTACTGCTATGCGTGTGCTATATTC
This sequence comes from Rubia tinctorum, assembly GCA_032355605.1. Classification (NCBI taxonomy): domain Eukaryota; kingdom Viridiplantae; phylum Streptophyta; class Magnoliopsida; order Gentianales; family Rubiaceae; genus Rubia; species Rubia tinctorum. The sequence continues at coordinate 8,140 of JAULKM010107332.1, read as the reverse complement.
TTGCATAATTAGTCTTAAATTTGTAGAATACAATTATTTGAATGCAAATCTTGCACACTTCATTATACCATTTGCACGACATGTGATGAAATCTGTGCAAATTGTGGAGTGAAGTGTGCAAGTTTTGCAATCAAATATTTTTATTCTGGGATCCATTAACAACCCCGACTCATCAAGGTGATGACCAATTTGATTTTTTTTTTAAATGTTGAAGTTATCTAATCATATGATCTGATATTTATCGCAACAGTCGCTTTGTTATTTTATACTAATTTCATCAAAGAAATTCTTGTAAACCTATTGTAAGTGAAACGGAAAACCATTGGCACCTGAAGGAAAATGTAATTTTAAAGGGTAACATATGGAGGAAAAGGAGGAGACCAAACAGGCCACCATATACAGCTAAATTCTGATTAAACATTGTTTGCAATGCAAAATTGGCCCTTTAAATAAGAAAATCTATTTTAAGAAGACACCATGTGTTTTCATTTTGCACTTTGTCCCTCACAATAATGCACAATTCAAGCGAATGGGCGTCCCCATATATATATATATATATATATATATATATATATATGTGTGTGTGTGTGTGTGTGGGAAGATTCAGATGAGACAACCTATTTATATGAAACAATGATGTTATGTGAGACAAAATCTCGACCTTTCATATCTTAATGAACGATGGAGCCGCGCCTACTAAAATACAATATGATGGTCTCTCGTAAGGGTCAAATCGGGCCAAGAAGCAAATTCGTAACTCGTAATATCTTAGTTGTTCTCCAGTACTTCAAAAGAAGTTTTAAACATATTTTTAAAGAATAAAAAAGCAAGAAGCCATATTCATCACAGCACCACCGACATCTTGTAAGAGGAATATTTAGCCGTACTTCTCTTGCCTTCATCTGTGTTTGGGTTATTATTCCGGTTATCATTTGACCTTGATTATATTCTTGACCCATTTTTTTCTAGATACTAATACAATTTAATATGTTTTATTTTTTTCTAAAATATTTTCATGCAAGTTTAATTATTTCTTATATGTGCATTGAGGGTAAAGTGTAGGTGTTTCTATATTTGTTTGTATGTGCTTTAAGTTAAATGTGTAGGTACTTGAATATGGTATTTTTGGTGCTTCAAGAATTTTGTGCTAGTTTGATTATTTGTTTAAATTATATTTAGTGTAGAGCGTAGATGTTTATACTTTTGTTTGTAGGTGCTTTAAGTTCAAGTTGTTGGTGCTTGAAAATGAGTATTTTAAAATTTTAATGCAAGTTTAATTATTTCTTTAAGTGCTTTAAGCATAGAGGGTATGTGCTTTTATTTTTTTTGGTGGCGTTTTAAGTTAATGAAGTTGGTGCTTCAAAACGATTTTTTTTGTGCTTTAAGAATTTCGTGCAAGTTTAATTATTAATTTTTAAAATCATATTGAGCATAATGAGTAGGTGATTCAAGTTATGTGCTTAGATGCTTTAAGTTAAAGGTGTGGGTGCTTGGAAATGGTATTTTTGGTGCTTTTAAAATTTTGGACAAGTTTGTGCTTAAATTAAATTGAGCGTAATGAGTAGGGTGCTTCAAGTTATGTGCGTAGGTGTTTTAAGTTAAAGGTGTGGGTGCTTGAAAATGGTATTTTTGGTGCTTTTAAGAATTTCGTGCAAGTTTGTGTTTAAATTATAATGAGCATAAAGCATAGGTGTTTCTACTCTTATTTGTAGGTGTTTTTATGTTGTGTTAAAGGTGCTTCAACTTCTCTTTGTTGGGGTGTTGAATGATTATTTGTTTAAATTATATTGAGCATAATGAGTAGGTGCTTCAAGTTATGTATGTAGGTGTTTTAAATTAAAGGTGTGGGCAGGGGCGGATCTAGCATGGGGCATGGGGTAACCATGGTTACCCCATGATAAAAAGAAATAGGGGGTATTAGTATTTGGTTACCCCATGTAAAAAAATATTTGCCATTAATATTAAATATATATTTTTTAATAGGGGGGTATTAGTATTTGGTTACCCCATTGAAAATTTTCTGGATTCGCCACTGGGTGTGGGTGGTTGATAATGGCATTTTTGGTGCTTTAAAAATTTCGGGCAAGTTTGTATTCAAATTAAATTAAGCATAAATTTCTTAAAAGTGCTACAACCCTTAGATTCTTAAAGGGCTTGAAATATAAGTTTGTAGTGAATGATTAAGTCGGACTTGAGAACATAAACATCTTATATTCCATGCTATTCCAATGATCAAACACAATCTTGAAACTACTTCACCAGAATAATTTAACACTATCATTAGATCAACAAGATGAAGCAACGTGTGTATTGCTTTATTCCATGCTATCCCATGCTTTTTTACATGATGAACATATAAGGAGTTTCTAGCTGAACATAATCACTTGAGGAAGTCGAGTGGCCTATGGGGGATGAATTATGAAATTCAATTGCATTACGTCTCATCAGAACTTGGATTTTCCTGAGCCTATATTGTTACCTTCCGTGCGTGGGTTCGGTGCTCCTTGTGTTAGCAGGAATTGAATTCATCTTAGCCCAATAGTTCTATTCTAAGAGTGTCATTTATCCTATGATGCTGAGAAAAGAGAATAAAACAATGTTGTAAACGATAGGTGTAAATTATGCAAGAATCTCTTTCTTTTACTTAAGAAGTGGAAGCAGGAAAAGTAAAAAAGAAAAAGGAAGAAAACTAGACTCTTCATCACCTGCAAGAGATGTGTTCTCATTCCTAAACAACTGCAAAAAAAACTAGAGCAATCAATAACTCTCAGTTTAAACATGAAGAACAACATAATCCCACAGCCAAATGTGAAAGCAACCGTACTAGAACCAGTGAGCAAAACCTCTGTGCAAACCAGTATCACAAAAGACTCGGCCTTGGTACTCATATCCCTAGATACCATAGCAAGCTCAATCCCAGTAAAAAAATAGCAAAACCATGAGAATCCCAATAAGGAACGGGCTCAATATCCTCACAAACTAGTTCCAAAACACCAAACCAAGCACTATTTCCCCAATCCAAGAAACACCACAGAAGCACCACTCATCCTGCCAAATATGTACTGCCACACCAGCCCTCCTTCCCCGTGGTACACAGGCATTGCCCCGAACCAGCACCCGAATAGATTCATCACTCCAAAACTCACTGAAATACCAGTTTCCGAAAGATTAAGGTCAGGACGTATCAGCTGACAGTTTACACGTAGCAATCACTTAATTCAACTCAGATAATAGAATTTGTGAAGTTGACCCTCTCAAGAAACAAACTTTCATGAACTTCGAAAAAATGTTTATAAAGCATGAAATCCATTACTTCTATAGATAAAACAAAAAATAGCTATGACAAACAATTAGACACCAATCCAACACAATCTGAAAAGTAAAAAAAATCCCTAACTATATCTCCCATTTATATGATTGTTTGTTTAGTTTTATCAATAACCTGATTGAATAGTGCCTAACCAAACCACATATATCATAGACAACTATAGAATGTCGATAGACGCACAAATAGTAGCTGCTTTGATTGAGGTAAGAAAACATATAAACCTATTGCACAAATGAGATATAGCTCAACATAAATCAATACCAGAGAGCAACTGTTGCACAAGAAACACCCCAAGATGTACTCTAATCCCAATAGCCATCAGGTTATGAATAACCAAAATATCAATTTGACATGATCTAGGGAGCACTAGATTACACACACATAGACTCACATTCAAAGTGAAGGCGGGGACTTAGTGACAGAACATCCATAGTTGTATTAGCAATTGGTGCGTCATTCACTCCAAGTATATCCTCTCCGGTTGTATCTTCTACCTCCATGACTCTGCCTCACAAAACATATACAATTAAGGTCAAATTAATATGAAATATATACAATTCACATCATCTGGGTAAAAAAATCAATGGAATTGGAACTAAAAACACCTAGAAAATGGAAGAATTACCTCAAAAAGTCGCTTCAGGTTGGCTGAGAGAGGATTTATCAAAAATATCTTCGGCAGTGTGAAGTAGTAACTCCTAAGCAAGGAGTGAAGAAGCAGAGGTCGGAGGTCTATTGGGGTGGATGGCTACAATTTCATTGGGAAGACAAAACATCGAAGAAGAAATCAATCTGGTGGTGAGAAGGATTGAGAGAGAAGAGTGTGCAGTCAGATTGGAGTTACGACCCGTTAGAAAAAAGATCCACGCATTTTCTCTTCATTTTAATCAGGTTTTAACAGTTGGATATGAAATGTGAGCCATTAGATTAAGTATGTCAATGGTTATGATTTGGTTTCACATAAGTAGTTAGTATCACATAAGATGAGTTGTCTCACCTGATCCCAAATCTCTGTATAAATATTTATTTATTTAGCGATGTGCATATATAACAGTCATAATTCAAGAAAGTGCACATATAACCTTGTGGTAATTGGAAAAAAAAATATAACCCTATATAGTTAGTTTATGTGCAATTATAATCTATTCCGGTAATTGGAGGCCGGATTATGATGAAAAGACTACTTTAACCCCTCTGAAAAACAAAAAAAAATGTATATATATATACATATATGTATATGTACACACACACACATATATATATATACTCCCTCTGTCCCAGCTTAAGCTACAGAGAGAAAGAGTGTGTCAAAATTTCACACCCAAGAAAATGACTACTCTGCCCTTTTACCTTCTTTTCAAATAAGCAGTACCCCAAACATCATCACCTACAACTAGCCACTACCACCACCTTTTGAAAAAAGAAACCACCCCAAACAACTAAATTGATATGCTACAATTTAGCACATTGAATCAAAATATAAACATAAATTAATCACATATAACCCAACTTACACATTTAAAATCGACATTAAATCCCACTGTCCCCGACATCGTCCCGGAGTCCTCGTGCTCGTTCCCACTATCGCATTGTCATTTTCGTCATCATCTCCGTATTCCTCGTCGTTCGTCGCACCTCTTAGCACTCACTGTCATGCTTAGCACGAACAACGGCATCAGATTGGAAAATTTTGACCATTGAATGGAGTGGTTGTAGCACGAACACAATCTGGATAATGAAAATCAAACGAGTAATGAAGTTGATTAAAAACGGAGGATGGATGATATTGTGAGAGAATATTGGAAGAAGAGTGTGAGTAACTTGGTTGGCGGTTGAAGAAGGTGGTGCCTTTTGGTGGAGGTGGTGATTTTGGTGGAGGCGGTGGGCGGTCGACCAGAGTAGAGGCGATGTTTGGAGGGTTTAGATTGCGTGATTGTAAACAAAATAAATGACGATTGTGGCTCTGTGTTGTGAAAATAAAAGATGAACGTGATTAGGTTTTACTTTGTGCTTTGATTTTGAGTTCATGGATATAAGCCCATAATTGGAGTTGTAGATTTTATAAATTTGTTAATTATTAGGAAGAGTGTATTTTTCATTTCATAAGAGAATTCAGGTCAAAATTTTCTAAAATAGGAAAGTGTGCAGCTTAAGGTGGGATGAACCAAAATGGAAAGTGTGCAGTTTAACCTGGGACGGAGGGAGTATATATATACCCTAATTTTCTTTCTCCTTCTATTTCTTTTCCCTCTTTCCCTGAAGCCCTATCATCTCCGACAAACCCTCCCGCCATCGCGTCATCACTGTGGTTCGGCGAATCCAAGCGCTGATTTGTAACACGCCGTGGAGAATTCATTTGGGTTCATCAAGCACTGATTTGTAACACGCCATCGTAATTCGCCACCGCTTCATCTGGGTTCATCTGGATTTATCTTTTTCATTTGTAACACGCCGGCAATTGAAGGCAAGGGCGAGCGGTGGCAAGGGAGCGGCGACGATTCCTCAAATCCGAGGTAGAGCGGGGTGGGAGACGATGGAAGCTAGTGGTAGAAGTGGCGGGAGATGATGGAAGTTGGTGGTGAGGCGGTGGAAGATGATGGAAGCTTATGGCTGGGGCAGCGGGAGATGATGGAAGGTGGTGGAGGGGCGGGGGCAAGGGAACAACGACGACTACACTCAAATTCAAGGTAGAGCGTGGCGGGGCTGGCTGGCTGCTGGTGGGGGTGGTGGTGGTGGCGGGGCAGCGGCAAGCTAGTGGTGGAAAAGGTGGCAGCTGGAGGTAGAGCAATGGCGGCGGAGGGTATTTTGGTCTTTCAAATTTTAGTATTAGGCTAATAGGGAATATTTGTCATTTCTGTTTGGTCAATGGTTGGAAATGGCCAATCAATGCAAGAATATAGCATTTAGGGTTATACTTGCACTTATGTAAAGTAGTAAGGGTAGTTTTTGTACTAAAAATTATCTCAGGTTTATATCTGCACTTTCTCAATTATATAGGGTTATATTTGTATATTTCCCTTTTTGTACCCTATGGGCTAAGAATCTAGCATTATGAGACTTTTCAAATAATCAAACGCTTTGATTTGGTATTAAACTAAAGACCTATTTTTCCTCCGTACAATAAAAAATGATTTTTTATTTTGTAAAAATTCACATCCATTTTCAAATTTGATACTTTTAAATTGTGTACTTGACCTAATAAAGTCGGATTTTTTTACTCTGATCTTTTTGTTGATATATTCAAACTGCATTTGTATTTTCGCGGATGAGTTGTTCCATTTTACAGATGAACTGCTTCCACATTCGTCCACTTTTTGCGGTCAATTTGTTGCCTTGAGTGCCTATAAAAGACCAGTCCTAAATCACTTCAGAGAAACACATTTTCCTGAACTATCTTCTCTTCATCTCCTGCTCACTAACATTCTGATCATATTATTTTGAGTTCATCCTCCACTGCTTGAGTGCACGACCATGGGAGCAACTGTGGTATCTTGGGGGACGAACGCCTCTGTTGAACCTTGCACTACGGGTTGAGCGAATTTCGTTTCAAAAACAGCGATTCATCACGCCCACGGTTTTGATTTCAAAACTAAATTCGTCTTCCAAATTCTGTTTTCCAAATTAAAACATTTTTCGTACTGTTCATTGTTTAAGATCAAGGAACATACATTCTCTTCGTTTTTTGCCACTATTTTTACCAACACACTTGAAGGTAACCAACAGCAACGTCATGTGGGAAAAAAGGCCTACAAATTCCCAGTCCCAAATTCATTATAAATATGCAATCCAAATTGATTCTACATAATTATCAGCCCACTCCCTCAAATTTTTGATAAGCACACACAAACTCAATGTATAACACACTGAAACATAAGCAATCAGATATCAAAGTATAGGGAAGCAAATACTCGAATTGATTCCAACAAAATATCTCAGCACAAATTGAAGTTGAGTTTACCACAGTCCCACTAATGGGAGTTGGGAAATTGAAATTAGATTTAAGCTAAACAGAGCATTGTCATTCACTGAATTGGTCGCCGAACGTTAAAAGTGAACTGAGTTGCCAGTCGATGGTTATTGACGTTAGGAACTCGAGAACCAAAAGCATAATCAAGTTTGAGACTGAATAGAATCTACGGGCCTGCGGCGAATATTGAAATGTATTTTGTGAAGGAAATAAACTCACATAGTAAAAAAACGGTGGGCTAGCTATGCATGTATGGAGGAATTGATGTTTGAGCTAATGAGTTCAATGTGAAAGCTTGGACTTGCAAATGTACAAGATTTCTTTAGCCAGAATATGACAGGTTTTGTGGGATTTCTTCTTCACTTTTTGTATGGAATGGTAGGCAAGAAGTGCATGGCTTGCACTGTAAATAGAGAAGAATTTGGGAGGATAAAGAAACACCAAGACCAAAGCACAAAAATACTTTATCTCTTCTCCTCTTCTTTCTTTCTACTCCCACTGTTCCGCCGAAAATAACGGAATTGCTTTTGTCTCGCTCTTTTATGCGAGCTAATGTGACATGGAATAAGTGTGGCAAAGTATGAATATTTTGGACAAGCAGTGGACCCAATCTGAAAGTTGTTTAAGTTAAAGAGGATATTGTGGAAATTTAATGATGGAGATCGGGGTACAACTACCACCATAAATGAAAACATTCCACGTCTTGATCAAACATTCAAGGGTTTTATTCGTGATCCTCTAAGCAACATGATTGGTCCTATGACAAGATCAAGAATGAAGCTTAGAGATGCTGCATTGAATGGTTTGATTGATCGCCTTCATAATGAAGAACTTAAGAAGAAGTC